>QVNZ01023962.1:0-19803 GCA_014825645.1 Pseudomyrmex dendroicus | reverse complement strand
AAAAACAAATTATTTTCTAGAGTATTTTAATATAAATTTTTATAATATTTCAAAAACACGTTGTGTTTATAAACTTCTTGAAACGTGAAAAATAAAAAAAAAACAGTTTGTACGTTACTTTTGCTCAATTATCCGTGTCAGAGCAATAATATAGTCATATTGCGGTGCTGCGTAAGTCAATGGAGAATTTGTGATGAAAAGTTAACATGTTGATGAAGAAAATTCAATTTGTATTAATTTGCGGCCTCGAACTGGCCGCTCGCGTCGCGCGACGCTTGATTGAAGATGCATAGACTTGTGTCGCGTTGATATCAGTGTTGCATGCGATCTGCCTTGCATAAAGCCGCGTAATAAAGGTGGTACACCGCAGTTGACAGAGAGTATGTTCGATCCAGTCTATCGCGAAAATGAATATCACAGTAGCAACCTCATCTTGTAGTCATTAGAAATTGCATATTAACTTCTGTTTTTTTTTGAGTGATGCAAAAACGAAAAGTAGAGATCCCGTTTGTTTAATCGCAGATGTTAATATTTACTTACTCTTTTCTGCTTCAAGAGGATTTTATGTATAATTTTTAATATAAATATTTAGTTGTGTATTTACCTTTCCTTTTCGGAGTTGCAAGCGGAAGTACGCGTCTGCTTTGCCGAGGAAGCGAATGATCGTACGGCGGTGGTTGTAGTGGTTGTGGTCGCGGATGACGATGAGGCCGAGGACGACGTCTTCGTGGACGCGTATCTTCCGCCCAGTCGGCGAAAGTAATCACCTTCCGGATGTTCGATCGCGAATCGTGCCTTTTTACGTAACAACTGCACCGTCAGCACGTAAGTTGTCACCATGACGATCATGGGAATGTAGAAGGCGACTAGGGATCCGAACACGAAGAACATTCGATTGTTGATAACGCACACCCCCGGTCGCGGCATGTCGAACTGTCGGATCGACGCTCTCGATCACACGTCACAGCTCGACACACCGCGAAGTCGAATATTTTATCTTCTGCGACCTCCTTGTTACATGTTTCATTGAACAACGCGTCTTACTTTAAAATTCGCCACAAATTGCATTAAGTACATTCTCTTGGAAAAAAAGTGTAATTAGATTTGAATTGCATTAACGAAATTTATTCCGGAGGAAGTACTTGGAATTCGAGCTCGATTGACTTTGTACAAGCAAGCTTTTTAAGAAAATGGAAGTAGCGTTATGTAAATTATCGCGAAATTTGTATAACTCGTCTAAATTTCCATTGAGCTATTTGCATAACAAGGAGATAAGCGAAGTGGAAGTGGCGACCGCTCGCCACGCTGAAAGCTTCTCGTCTCTTTATCTCGCGGAAGCGCACAGCCGCAAACTGACCGTTGTCGCTGCTTGCGCAAATTTACGAAATTCCCATATTGATTTGCCGGAGATATTGCTTCAGAGTTTTCAATTTGTACGCATTTTCGTATGTTCATCAAGAATTCGATTAGATAAAGATTTTCGAAAAAATCTCTTCACTTTCGAAAAAGAGTTTTCGCATTTAAAGTTAAACATACGATCATCGCGAGTCAATCTTATTTCGAATACGGGAACATATACGGACTAGTATAGAGATGTATTGTGTACATTCTTGAAGCGGGCAAATACGAAGCGGCGGTGTAGTTTCCATTTCCTATCCGAATGTATCCGTCATGAGAGGATTGTTTGCCGACACGCTTTCATCGCGCGCTTCGCAGTCCATTCCGTTTTACGAGATAGACGTGCCGGTCCATATCGCGAGTTTGCTACTGGGCTCTCGACTGGACCGCGGATATAAGCCACATTGAGGGGGTAATTTACCTAACACTGTGATAGAGCTGGAGACCAGCATGGCTAATAACCAGACCGCGGCGATCTTGAAGCCCACCACTCGTTTCGTGGATGTGTGACGTGTTCTGAGCGGATTACGAATGCCCAGGTAACGACCTAGGGAGATGAAGCACATATGCATTATGCTCGCCGAGCACGCGAGCACGTCGCACGTCACGTACACGTTGCACCATACCACGCCAAACGGCCAGTATCCTGAAAAGTCGAAAAGCCAGGAATAATTCGATCGTTGAGGCATTAAAAGGTCATGTTACTCCCTGCGGATTCTTGTTACATCCCTTCTCGCATATATTCGACACGCAATTTGAAAGAGCTTACGTCCAAATTGACTTGGATTTATCTTTGAAAATTGAAGATCACACACACTTATCGACCTCGTCCTTGCGTGCAAAATGTCAATTTTCATTTATGATTTCATATATAATAGTTAAAGTTCAAAATTACATTTTGATAAAGACTTAAAGTTAGATGAAAAATATGATTTTACTGTTTTTAGTCGTACAATTTGCAACAATGTGTTAATATATATTAAAAAATGAGGTTTTTGATTTAATTATAAAAACATGTAAGATAATGTTTCTAAATCGACAGTATATACAAAAACGAACGTATGAAAAAACTCTAAAAATATAGAATGCACATTTAAAATAAATAATTTAAACAGTAAATATTATTTAAACGAATGTTACTTCAATGTTACTACACATGCATAGTTCATATTATGTTATTTTCTCTTTTTTTGAAAATTTTATCCGCGTAAGATTTTACGGAAAAAGGAATTAATTAAGAACCGCAATTATAAGGTTTCTTTTAGCGGGCTATTCTTTTTTTCATGAGAGTAATACAGTGAGAAAGGATGAACCGTGATATTGGTCTCGGAAGTTTTATTCTCGTTAAAGCGCTTTATGAAAAATGCAACGACGGAAAGATGCAAACTAAGTTTCTTATTGTAGACGTACAGATAGACGCAGTTACTACACACTGATATGCATAGATACGTACGCATGATGCACTCACGTGATGCGATGAATGGTTCACATCAAACGACGTCAAATGTCGGAAACGCGTTTACACAAACCATCACTTTGCGCGGGCAAAATTCCGCGAGTCGCTGATATTTCTGTCCTCTCAAAGATATCAGCGGAAACCGCTGAAGAATCCGCTGATATGTCTCTGACATTGAAATGTTTAGCCATTCATTGCCGGTTTGTGATTCAGCAAATAATTGCGTTTACGGAAGAGAACACATAGTTTCAAATATAATTTTTCGATGTGAAAAAAAAATATGTCGTATTTTCTCAGAGGGATATATCGAATTTCTTTTATACACATACTCTAAAAATGTCTATATAGTATTTGAAATTTGATTTGTGATACTATAATAAAAATATCATCTCGATATATTTAATCAAATCGAAGAAAGTGGATGTGTGGTGAATATTTCGAGCTACGCGATTTTTTCTCTCTTTCAAAACGCAGATAAATATTTTAATTAAAATTACATAGAGACGCAATTTAATATTTCTTTCCGTCTTAACGTAGTACGTTGCACTCATTGAGAGAATTAAGACGAGAAATTCTGAGGACGCATAGTAACCCAAAAATTTGCATAGTTGCATTATATTAAGATCTTCTCTGAAACCACGTTGCGAGGAATTTCATTAGTAACAGATTAAAGCACAACCTGATGAACGGACGCGCCGCAATAAGATATTAAGTACATGCATTCAAGAACGGAATTTGAAAAGTGAAATCGAGAAAGCACAACAAAAACAAATAAAAAAAAACAAAACAGTTCAGAGAAAAAGATTGAGTATAAAACTTCGTTTAATATTTAATTCTGTGCAAAAGCTATCTTCTCTCTTTCTTTAACGAGAAAGTTGAAAGAGATTAAGAAAACAATTCTTTAAGAAAGTGTGCTCTCGCAGATGCAGCAAAAGGAATTGTGATACAAAAAGGAGAAACCTACTTGAAGGCGTGAGTGCCGTTGAATACGAAATTCACATTGTTCTGAGAGAAGGCAGTGAATTTGCCAATTTTCAGCCACAAAGGCTCTGCCACGCGCCGATGCATTTCTCCGTAACAAGATACATATATTCGCGTGTTGCAGGTATATCGCGGCACTGCATCTGGTTGTAATGCATTTTAACACCGTGCTCGCAAAAATATAAAAACAAATGTCGGAGATGAACTGCGCGCAAGTTACACCCCGGTATAACGAGCAAACAGCTGGAAAAAAAAAAAAAAAACCCGAGTTTCATCTTCCTAACAATTTCGGCGCGTTTGTCATATCAACGGACATCGACGATATATCTCGACTTCGCGTTTTATACGATTAATTAAGTGTAACGAAATAAAAATGTGACAAATAATAAAAAATGGAATTGCACTAAACACGTAGCGATATTCAAACAAACGTAAAATAATGAATCGGTACACGAAATATTGTCGCAAATGAAACTGAATATGAAGAATACAAGTGCTATTGTTTTAACAACTTTTTTAAAAAAATTGAATTTTATTTTACAATTATTTCTGATTATATTCACGAGACTAAAACAAAAATAAGTCAGTGATTAAATGTCGCGTAAATTGTATATTTTGTAAAATTCGAGGGAGATATACTCGGACGGAAATTTCGGGGACGATTTATGATGAATTGGCGTCACCGGAGATAATCACGGACTGTCATCGAGCCGACGTAGATTGGACACTCGAAAGTACTTAATGGCCATACGGCGTGCTTCGTTGCTCGCAGCAATTTCAGTCGAAACGCGAATTAATTAACGCCATAATCACGGCGCCCCGTAATCCGATCAAGAATTATTAAGCGTAATATCGCCGAGAAAGATTAGAGGTAATATCACTTAAGTACGAACTCTCTTTGTTTACAAAAACCGCGTACTTCGGTAATACGTAATATTTTAATTAGACCCAGAAGAAAGAGACTATTTTTGACGGGAATTTTTTAAAATACTTGACACAGGAAAAAAGTTTTAGTCTCGGATTCTCTCACGTATGTCTGTGTGTGTAATCGAAAAGAAATTGTATTTACTTACAACCTTCGAGAAATATAAATCGGAAATATACAAGCGCGTTTATTTCGATGATATCAACGATATTAGAATCAACGAACTATGAAAGAGAAGGAAATGGAGGTGCCTGTAGTTTCGGCGTAACTTTATATTAACGACTTGATGAAATCGAATAGCGTGTTGTGTTGTCTCGTAGGAGGAAGACCGGATTTTAAGTTTCCCCGGACCCGATGCGCGCCTGGAAATTACTCCTTCCAGGTCGTGGAGCAAATGCTGTCTCTTCTTCAGAGATAAACGAGCTGCGACAATGAATCCGTTAATGCCCGGCGTGTCGTCGACGTGTCCTACGTGAAGGATGAAGCACGGGCACGTGACGTGAAAACTCCGGAGGAAGTCGCTACCCCGAGAACGAGAGTCGGGAAAGACAGGAAGGGGTGAAACGACCGATTGCTCTTGAAATTTAGAGGGGAGAATCCTTGCGATATCTTTCCTACGTACGAATTGTGACACATAAAAACTATTTTGCGAGATCTCGTGAAACATTTTTTTATATAGTGGACAATTTATAACGGGAGAGCGTATTTGTGCATCTTTCGACTTAGTTGTTAATTAACCGCTTGCGTCTGTTCCGCTTAATTGTTAATTAGCTCACGGGACAAGTTGTTTGCTCGCTGCGAAATTTAGAAGCGCCGCGAAAAGTGCCGGAAGAGGCGCGCAAACGGACAACACGACCTTCCGACGCGACTCGTCTCCCGTTTCCACGTTGTTCCGCTTGTATCACAACGTCTTAAGCGCGGATTATGTTACGAACGTAATCCGATCGCGCGTCGCTACGCAGGATCTTCTGCGGATTCCGCCTCGTTGCGTCGCTGCAACGCACTCTCTTATTATTCGCGGCCGTCGGTGAAAAGTCACCTGTAATTCTCCCAAATTTCCGTTTTCTATATATGCTCCGTTTCACTCGGGATTTCTGCATTCGCTATTTTTGAAGTTTGCGAAGATATTCGAGGATATTTTTAAGCGCGTTATTCAGTGCAAACTCATACATTATTCCGCGCTTAAAATCGAAGGATCGGACAGATCGCGCGTTAAGATTCCGTGAAATTTTTTTTCAATGCGATAAACTTACCTAAAAATCCTGGTATGGCACCCAGTGGCATAACAAAAAGACTCACGAGAAGATCGGCCACGGCCAACGACAACAGGAAGTAGTTCGTCACGTTGTGGAGCTTCCTGTCCAATCCTATCGCGAGACAAACCAATATGTTTCCCAGTCCACCGGCGACTATGAACACCGCGACAAACAGAAAGCTCCAGTCCAACCGACGCGCTTTCGTCTCCGTGTCGCCGATCCTCGATCGTCTCGAGCACGACACGGCCAGGTCGTCGCCGATGCTTCCAGCTGACGAACACTCGAAAATCTAAAAAACATCCCCACCGCCTTCGATATTTATCGTCGGTTGGCGACATTATCGTCGTCTCGTTCTGAGACAAATGGCTGAAATTTTCAAGATGTCAAAACGGAAAGCGACAATTTCTAAACGTCCTCTCGGACTTTGAATTATTGTCCCATAGAGGGTGAAGATCTTTAACGTCGACATTTTAGATATAGAACTTTTTGTTACTTCGCAGAAGAGAAATGTTCATGTATCTACGTACGTTTATATATACATTAGTTGATAGGTTTCGAACTTGCAGTTAAAGATATTTTCAAAAATTTAGAATTTTTTAATTTATTTAGAAAAGTAAAAGAAATTGCATTTTTCAAGAAGTAAGAAGATTACGTTCCCTGAATATTGTTATTTTTGAATTCTTAACTCACGGTTAGAAGGAAGGACTAACTCTTTCTATTTGCAAATTTCTATATAAGAGTTAAACTATTTAAATTCAAACTTCTGACCTTTAAACTTCGATATTTTTTTAATATTTTCATTGTCGAAAAAAACTCACTTCGTCTTCAAAAAACGTAGCATTGCAGTCCCTCGTCGGTATCCTCGATAAAAAAACACCCTCGATGCTCTCGAGGCTGTTAAGGATCAAGGATACGTTGACGTTGCAGGTCTCGTAATCGCATGGTGTGCAAAACAGGGTCGTCAAGGGGGAGACGAGAGTCCCTCGGTCAAATGTCGTGCAAAGGTGATCGAATCCAGTAAAATTAACCTCGCATTCCGCGAAACAGTCCAGGAGACTATTGTTACAAGACACCTGGTGCAGTCGCATTGTCCAGTTGCTGGCCCAGGATGTCAAATTGCTCTCCGGGATCAGCATGACGAGTCTCGAAGGAATCCACGGAATTAGTATCTGTAGTTTACGATCGATAAACACGCTCAAGCGGGAGCCTCGTGTCGACTCGAGATGGTCCTGAACAAGATAAAAAGTTTTTCATTCCTCTCGACTTTTATGTAACAAATTAAATTAATCAAAGTAGTTTAATTTCTGGGAAAAGGCAACATTTCTCATGTTGTGAGTCTTAGTAATTAAAAAAGAGTCTCAAGTATTTAAAAAGAGATATTACACAGTAATAAAATTTGTGCAGATATAATGTCTAGTTTTTATATGCTATAAAACTTGGTTTAATTTTAAATTTGAACGCTTTTAGATGTTTGTTTTTTAAATAAATGTTGAAAGTTTAATGGGCTTTCGTCATGTAATTAATGCTATCAGTAGACACAATCAACATCACGATTATGCAACTCAATCAGCTGATTGAACACAGAGAACACTGAGATTAAAGATTTATCTTCGCATTTATTTTTACATAAAAAAACATTCATCTAAAATTTCTGAAAAAATAAAGCGGATTTCTTTAGAGGATATTTTGCATTTCGATTTAAGAAGACAATTAAAAAAAAATCATACATGTATTATTTAAATGTATTGCACAATAGAATCTAAGAACGAAAAAGTCAGCCGCGTCGAGACCATTCAAATCTCAATGTAAATTTGTCTAAATCGATTTAGATTAATTTTTCTGGGACGCCATTCTCCACTTCAGCCGTTCGTTTTAATAATCGTGGATCAAGGTGAGCTTTGTCATCGGTTTCTTTATCATCAGAAATTCACGGCGATAACGACATCAGAAGGGGGTGACCGGACTATTTGCACGTTGATTGCGGGTGGAAAATTCTTGCGAACAAAGCGACGCAAACTCTCGGCAAACATAAGGCGTGATGTCGACTCGTAGACAATCGGGGACATCGATAAATGTGTTAAGATTGAAACGTGCGCGCGCGGGATCCTCTCTCACCCCGCGAGTTTGGATTATTTTAGATTCGCGGGTCGCAAGAGTGTGTCACCTCCTTCAGGATTTCGCTATTTATCTGGTTTTCTACCGCGCCGCGCGACCGCTCGAATTAACTGACGTGCCGGATATCGACAATCTCTCTGTGTTCTCCACCTTCCGACAGTACTGATCCCTAAACAAATTGCCGCTTCGGCAAGCCTGTCCGTCAATTCTCTTATTTCGGAATGTTGCGAGCTATCTGCGGGTCGTTTGTTGCAACGCGCGCGGAAACTAAACATAAATTCTCGACTGTTATTTTTAATTTTAAAAAAACTTAGTACTTTCTAGTACTATCTTATATAAATAAATCCAGCAAATTTATGTTCATAGATTATTTATATAAAAAAAGCGAATTTCATAACTCTACTAATTATCTTGTAGGGAACTTTCTTTTGAGAAGATTCACTTATTTGATCTAAACGAATTCCGTTCACGGCACGTTGTAATTAGCGTAATTGTGTATAGTGGTTGTCACAAGTGCAAAATTTTATTAGTTTATCACAAATGCAAACCCGATTTTCCGATAGAAACCGAAAAATAGCTCTCTTTCTTTTTTTTTCTTTCTCTCTCTCTCTTTCACTCCGCTTCTTCGCAAAGTTTAACGCGGCAACTTAATAACGATATCTTAATGTAAGTCATGAATAATAAAGTTGATGCATTAAACTCGCAACGGAATATTGCGCAAGAGTACATCTTGAACTATTTATATCTAAGAAAGTTAGAAGATCGTAATATTCCGTATAAAAATAAACGCTCGCGTAAGCCCCCGCGTAATAACATATGTAGCTCATAAAACTGAATGTGTGTGTGTATGTGTCAGATTTGTATCTTCTTCTCGTTCTTACTTAACATTAATCAAATTTTGATAAACAACCAACAAATTGCGCACAAGTCTTGGAAATCGCGCATAGATATTCAAAGAGAGATATAAAAAAAAGCGTGTACAACACAAACGAAAAATTAATATTTACGATGGAATAGTCGAGCAACGCAAAGGTTCACAAAAATGAAATGCCGGAAATTCATCGAAAAGAAATTTATCACGCAAAGGTGTGCTCTCGCACAGCCCGCAGCTGTGAAGCAGAAGATTCAATCTCAAAATTGCATTCGAAAGGGCTGCGCTTTTCAGTTTCGCAGGAAGCCCGAGGCACAGAGGTAGCCTAAGTGGCTTGATCCGCGAAAGTGCATCGACAATATATCGTAGGTACCGAGTTTTCGAAGTGCCATGTCGCGCCGACGTTCTCGCAACCCGACGGCGTTGCGAGATCGGTACCGATGATGGGAACGGGAGAGATTACGGATGTAATTTATTAGCGGTCCCGCGTGGAAAGTGACGCGGCCTCACGATGACTATTGACGCCTCTAAGGCCAATGACAGCGCGAGTTTTGTCGGGAGTCGTCAGCTGATGAATAAATTATTCATCAGAGACGCCGAAATCTGAAAATTACATGCAAATAGTCTTTTTGCAATAGGTCGGTAATTACTAGATTAATTAACGACGTACACATATGGATCACTAATCGCGAACTGTTCCTAATTGTCGATTGTTTCAAAGTGTTCTTTAATAGTCGGTCGTGACGTTGCTATCGCCCGGAAATATTAAACTGAAATTATGCGAATCTCTTTTTTTTCTTATTTTATGCACGCGTTTGTATTCTTCGAAAGTTTGTTGTCCATTAAAGCATTAAAGGAGCACTCTGAATATTAAAATACTAAAATAAGAGCACCGCATAGCGAGACTATGTATATTTTATGCGTGTACCTTCTGATGAAGTGCATGATTAAAATCACATTTTCTGATTGTTTTTTCACTTCTTCTCTTTTCATCTTCCATTTAAATTTATCGGTTTGTTGAAATTGTTGTTGCATTATCGAGTAATTTGTTCTCTCATTGTCGTGAAAAAAATGTTAATTTTCTCAGATCCTCTTAACAAATATTTATATTTTCAATTTTATAAAAATATGTGCTGATATAAACACGTGAAAATATTTCCTCCCGTAGTTATTAATATAATTTATTCCAAAGAGGACGCCATGATTATAATTAATTTTGTCTAATTAGTTAATTAAAAGAAAAAAATTATGTTGTATATAAATGCATAAAAAATAATACTAAATAATACTAAATAATACTAAATATAACATACATACTGCTGCTTATATTCTCGAATTTCACCATTGATCTATCGCGAATCTTTTAAATATTGCGAATACTCTACATCGAGGAATTTCAGAAATTCTCGGTAGATATACGGATAACCAAGTACATTCTCTCTATGCTTTAATAATCGATCTTTCTGTCAGAACGATGCGAATTAACTATTAATTGAATTGTTTCACATTGATTTTCCCGAACGGGAGAAACTGAAAGAAAGAGAGAAAGAATATATTTCTGGGAAAATGTCGATATAATATAACACAATTATTTCCACTTTCAATGGACAAGAAACAAAACGTTGTAACTGCCATGCTATCCGCATTGTTCTTTAACGAAATATACAATTTCGAGAGGATTGTGTTTTTGTTTAGATTTTTACGTTTTATTTCGTTTACCCGTACCAGGGTTTTGCGTACACGTATACAGATGTTTTATTAAATCAGAAATCTGTTTTGTGAACAACGAACACGCGGAATAAAGTAAAGATATGAAAAACGAAACTACAATGAAATAAAACAAAAAGTGTACGGATAAAATACAATTTGGTGAAAATATATATATCGAGAAAAGAAAAACACAAAATGTGTTCGCTGTTCCACAAATCGAACGGTGTATAGTGTTTTTTTGAGCAACAGGTTTCGAATATGTCGCACGTGATGTACTTAATAAAATGTGGTTTTCTGCCAATTGTAAACGGCTTAGCGGGAAGGAGAGAGGTAAAAGCTCAAGAGATACCGCGATGATATTGCCAGCGCGCGAGATCGATAGGATAAAACGTCGTCGTCCCTCCGATAAAAAGATCGCGATTAATGAAGGCCTCGCGAATAAGAACGCGGCTAATCGAGTTGCATCTTACATAATTGACGGTACTTGAAAAACGCGTTCTAGACCGAGACGGAAACTTCTTTCTTCGCAATTAAGTAATTGCGCTTGACATACTTCAGCTTTTTCCGATATTTTTACAGCTCTTCTGGAGCCTATCGCCTGATCCTGTTGAAGCTTTAAGATTTTTTCTAACTCGAATGGAATTCTCTAATGAAGAAGCGTCCGTATTAAGAAGTGAAGTTGTTTTGCGAGAGAGAAATAGAATAGAATAGAATTTTTTCTTCTTTTATGCGATACAATAGTTACGAATAAAAATATTCGTTTTCAAGAAATGTAATATTGTATTTAATAAGAAATTCGCGCGCAAACGTATCAGAAACAAAAAAATTATCAGAAAAGTTACAGAACCG
The DNA here is from genome assembly GCA_014825645.1 of Pseudomyrmex dendroicus. NCBI lineage: Eukaryota > Metazoa > Arthropoda > Insecta > Hymenoptera > Formicidae > Pseudomyrmex > Pseudomyrmex dendroicus. Next base: position 8,242 of record QVNZ01023962.1, on the reverse strand, counting down.
TATAAAACATTTTTTTAAATATGTGAAATGGAAAAAAAGAAATATATTTTTAATCAGATCTGTTGGAAATCAGTGAAAGGCATTAAAGAAGAGACAGTACATGTCACATTTTCTACTGTAGTTTTTTTTACATTACTTAACTCTTCCAATTTCTGTCGCTCGCGTCTCGGCGCCATTGACGCTCTCGTTTCACCATCGGTCCATTATTTCGTTCATTGTCTCAACAAGTAAGGACACTTCTCTCTCACTTCCTCTGCCAAATCTTCATAGCAAAACGAAGTTCTGTTCTTTTGATGTTACCACCATTCGCGCGGTTGAATGTTTATCCATGTGTCCACGAACTATCCCCATCACCCTCTCGGAACTTTGTGGCTTTGGCACACTGTGATTTATTTAATCTTAGGAAGTTTATAAAGGATAAGGGGAAATCCTTCACTTACGTCGAAGTCCTCTTCTGGCCACAAATTCTCCGAGGAAGTTTGCACGGTATAACTTTTGCCAAAAGTGTCAGGTAGAAGTTTATTACTCTATGTAATTACTGACACGAGCGTGTTATGTGAATTAAATTCTAAACACACAAAAACAAATAACAAACTTTCAATAAGTTTGATAAATCTTCGACGAATTTATTTTATATTGAAAAATATGTGGTTATCGAAATTTTTGTAAAATTATAAGACTTGTAATCGTAAGTGTGCAAATAACTTTAGTTTTATACTTCAGGCAAAAACAAAGTCTTGTCGAGGAAATATTGAGGATTTGAATTTTAGATGGTCGTGTCTGTTACCTTCGGTGGTTTGCGAAACACTATGAAAGTGTGCTATATAGAGAATCTCATAGCATTATAAAATTTTTTTTGATATCCAAGATGGATCGCGGGCCCCGATCGGATTTATTAAATCTCGAGTAGCTCGCTCGATATTTGAATAGCAAAGTAGCGCAAATCTATCGACTTTTAATAGGAAAAAGCTCGAGATTCTCGCGAATTTCGATGAATCAGCGAAGAGACATTAAAAACCGGAACGTGTTACAAATCGAGAACTTCTTATCTACAACATGTAAAAGTAAGAAAAAAATACTAATAATAATTCTACTGCGAACGATAATTAACTTTTAGCATCTTAAAGTATTTAATCGATGATTATACAATGTGAATTAAAAAAAGCTGTGATAAACTAAACTTTATATAAACCAATAAACTAGGTAAAAAACTTGTTAACACTTTTTGATAAAAATTTACATAATTTAAATCATTTTTAATTTATTGTACTTTATGTATAATGTTAACGACAATAATAATTATCTTGCATTGCAATGACTTTTAATATAAATTCACAAGCTGGGACAAAGTAATGGAACAAACACCGCGATATTAAATACAAACATCGAACTGTATCTGATAAAAAAAAAAAAAAAAGACATATCATGCAGATAATGTCGATAAAAAATTACCATGGAAATTAAAATTAAATAAATTTCTTAAAAGCCAAATAAAGCGTTATTTAGCAATATTTTTCAATGTTTGAAAATCGCTTTACTTTAATTTGCACAATTTTAATTAAAACATTACAAGAGTGACATTTCAAACAAAATATTTTTTAAATATAAACAATACAGAAATTTGGTAAATCAACAAGATGTTATGTATCTGTCAGCCACAAAAATTATAACGCAAATTAAATATTCACAAACGATTACAATACAATAATCGGCTGAGAAAATATTATATTTTTATAGCGATCGCTCAAGTAAACATTTTAGAAAAGTGTGATTTAACTCGATTTTAATTTCCTCACACGACTCTGTTTTTGCACGAAGTAGTGTTGCGATGTAACAACCAAACAATCACCTAAAATGCACGATGTTCGCGGTCGGACCGCGCGGATCATACTGAAGAGGAAACACGGAGGCTGCGTGGTGAGATAAAAGGAGATGAGCGGAATGGAAGCGAAACGAGGGAGGAGAGAGCGGCATGCGCTAAAATTCGCGCCTTCCTCTTCTTTCTCCTTGGTTTTCCCACATTTTTCCCTCGTTTCGTTTCCCTCCTTTTATTTTAATATCTTTTTCGTCTCATCATCGCAAATTTTCTCCCATTTCTTCTTACCGACTGATTTCTTCCACTTTGCTGCGTAATTCTTCCGGTTCTCTTGTACAGAGGATGTATCTTTTTATGCACGTTTCATGCTTTTTTTTTCTTTCTCTCCTTTTCTTTATTTCTCTGCGTCCTACGCGATTTATGATAAGAATTTGCGACGGGAGATGACTAAAGATGACTAAATCTGAATAAAGTTTCTACGTGAACGAAATAGTGAATTTGCTTTCCCCTGTAGTTCAACCCTTTCCCCGTGCCTTGAAAATTACTTGGAAAACTACCGGGGAAAGATTTGAATATTTCCCTTATTCTCATGTTCCGAATGAGTTCTGAAGTTAAAATTGAGATAGTTGCAGAAATCGTTTCAGTAGAATTTGTTTATCATAATATTATTTGAATTAATATTATGTGATATTTTATATGTAAGTGTTTTATATTTATATTTAGTCTTATATTATTTTAATATATATATATATATATATATATATATTTTATAATAAGAGATGTTTAAAACTTTAAATCTTCTCAACAGTTTGCGAAAAAAAAAAAAAAAAAACATACCGGAACAAGAGAGACGAATTTAATATCATCAAGACAGAACTTTTACGTTAGGCCGATCGGCTTCGTTAATTGCACTTCTTTAATTAAAGAACTTCTCCAATTTCAAAAAGCTTCGACTGTAATTTGCTAAATATATCGCATGTGTAATTATGTCAAAATCGTTTAAAAGTTCAAGAAGAATATTAATTTAATAACGCGTCTTTCTATTTTAGTTTTTTTCTTATCTTTCTCTTGGTTATTAAATACTAACGACACAACTTCTATATATTTGAAAAACTCAATATACGAATAAGAAAAAAAAAAAAATTGTAAATGTCAGAAAGAGATATTATAGTTTCCGATGTGTGTAGATATAGATGTATATATACAGCATTTTTATTAAATTATTATAGCTAGAGTTACAATACGAGAATACACGATTTTTACATATACAATATATTATGCATCATTTTTTTTTTTTTTTATCGTGCCATTTACTTTACACACATGCACTCTCGCATTCTCTCTCGCTTGTTTCTCTTTCTCTCTCTTTTTTCTCTGTCTCGTGTAATATCATCATATAATATAATATCAATTTTTACATACAAAACAAATTGTTCGAATCGACCAACGAACGTTTATAGACGACACTCAATTCGACTGCTTTTACGATTTATGAATCTAACAGTAATTATCCATAACACTTGTACATCAACTGGAATATGTTACTCACTCACTTTCGAAAACGGAACGCATAATATCTTTATTTCTCTCGCATTCTTCATTTTTTTTCTTCTTTCTTCCGGATTTCAGCTTACGCCAGTTTGCTGAAATTATGCGCAAACGATTAACGACCTATTTCGACTAATACAGCCATTCTTCGTCACAAATGGTTTCTTACTTACATGTACAGAACAAATGCGATTTTCACTTGAACAAAATATAAATAAGAGAAACACGATCTTTTTCCCCAGTGCAAAATATAATACTCTATATATCAAAGAAGCGTAATACAATCGTTTTCTTCTTATCGCAGTGATAATATGTATTATGATTCGTTAAATACAGAGCGTCTCAAAATTTTATTCTTACAAAAATCTTTGGAAATGTGTGAAATAAAATATCAAGCGGAGGTTTAAACACAATAGAGGAAAGGGATGCGTTGGTGGATTTTATATCGTACGGCTAAAATCGATAAAAAAAAATTTGTGCATTTTTAATTGAAAAAACTTCGCGCATGTGCATTATATCACGTGTGAAAACAATCTCTATATCGTAGAGTTACAGAGACGGCACCTTTTATTGACTTTAATTATCTCTCTCGGATTTTGTGCAATCTTTGTTTGGCGATTCTGTGGTTTCAACGGATAATATTATATAAACGATAAACGTTTTTAATAATTTTCTCGTTCGCGATCATATAAAAAATATCCGCGCCTCCGCAGGTGAAAACATAATATATATATATATATATATATATATGTGTATATGTATATGTATATTCTCCTGTTATTATACACATAAGCTTGCGCATATACACTCGCACATACACGTCGTTTAAAACAGTAATCGAAGGATTGACAATTCAACAGTCGCTGCAAATGTTTCTCCCTTAATTAAAACAGCTACATTCGTTGAACACTCACGCGTTTTTATTTTAATTATTATATTCACGAGAGCGAATTAAAAAAGTAACGTGACTCTTTTTTTTTTTTTTTTTTTCAAGCAAACCGCCCGTTGAATATTCAATTCAATATTTATTAAGTGAATGAGTACATAAATATATAGGATAAAAATAAATTCAATGAATTATATAATTATATAATTAATTAAAGTAATATTGATTAAAATATATAAGATTATTGTATTATTGCAGAATTAACATAGTACACAAGTTTCACACAAAATGGTTTGAGTTTTAACGATCTTATTGTATTAAACAAGACATAACGCTAATGGACGATATGAGTCGATCAAAATTAAAATTGGGTTTTGTCCTCGCGCGATTTGCTTGTTTTTAATGCCTTTTTCTTTCGACGAGTTTTTTCCAGAAGAAAAACGAAAACAAAAACGGAAATGTCGGCTTTGGTATCAGAAAGTATACGGTCCTGTTTTGTGGTCGTTCGTTTAAACGATAAACGCACGACGCGGACCAACACACACGCTTTGTTGCCTCGTCTAAATACAGTTTGTAAACGCTAAAAGTGATAAAAAATACTATTTTTCCCTTGCCTCCCCTGTGTATACATGTATATAATATGCTGTTTACAGATTTTTTTTCTTCGTGGTTCTGCAACTCGCGCCATTTCTAACAAACATCGACGGGTTTAATTAATCTTCGTTCCCCCAACGCGAACTACTTGCCCGCACATCGTTAACAGGTTTAGAATACAAAATTTATAGTTACAAAACCGAATCTCTTGTCGTCTTCGGAATGAAAAGTGATCGTTAAATTCTAAAGGAATTAATAGTACGAAGATTTACACATTCTCCTCGAATGTTATACTTTCTTATTTGTAATTTACATTTGGTAGGTAGACAAAAAAATAAGCTATGATAAAAAAAAAAAAAAAAAAAGAAAAAGTTATGGTAGAAATTACAGCAAACCAAAATTTACGAATAAAAATAGATAGTTTTCAAAAATGTTTGTAAAAGTGAGATGTGTAATCAGTTTGTGTAAACGTTTCCGAAACTTCGTAGCAAAAGTTCTCGCGTTCAGTTAGGCAATCAATATCAAAAATGCTAAATGATTTATGATCGTTTAAACACGGACGAATTGAGAGATTACACGCGATATACTTTATTGTAAAAATCGAATTATCGAGCAGTCTTAGAAACGCGTAAATCGAAGTCGATACTTACGATTGTACAGTATTCGCCGTCTTAATTAACCGTATGTGTGTGTTTGAAGTGTAGAAGGGAGGAGGGAGAGAGATGTGTGCGCAACGAATTAAATGTTACAAATCTTATATAGTGTGTTTATCGACAAATCCTACAAATTATGCATAAATACACCTACGAATTGACATCCGCATCTCGAAATGCCATCTCTTTTCTATTTCCGTCGCGCGCAATTCTCCGCATCTTGTCTTGAGTGATTAAATTATTGCGTTGACAACGTGTTTCTAAATAGCCGTTCTATATAGTCTCGATTGTTTAAAGATTTGTGGAATAATAATTTTCTATTCTCGTTGTTACGATCTAAGTTGACGTGGCTTTACTACACCGAAAAATATGATACAACCGTTTCTTTTTTTTTTTTATTTTTTTATTTTTATCGTCTTCCGAGCAATTGTTTGTCTCATATATCCATATGAATGAAAATATCATCCAAAGGAAAGAGAAAGTAATGAAAAGTTCAAAGAAGCGTTCACGCGGTTGACTTGTTTCCTGTGCAGACAATATTTCTTGCAACATTCGCGCATACGTACTCGCAATTGTTCGTATCAATAACGTAAAGTGTAAAACTAACAAGAGTTTTCCCCTCGCGCTGTGAACTTAAAAGACAGTGTACTGGCCGTGTTCTAAAATGCTTTATATGATCGTGTGAAATAAATCTACAGACTTGTGTGTGTTCTGACCATTTGGAGTGAAAATATAATCTCATCCGATTTTCAGAATCACGTGCAATATTAACTCAGCTTGAGAAATTATGCGGTGTGCAGTCAGAATCATGGATCATTGACTCGGTTTCAAATCCGTATCACCCACTTCGATATTCATTTAACTGGAAATTTGCTGGTAATTAACTGAACAAAGTGGTAACCTCGTATTTACTGACTTGTAATCTATATGTAACTAATTAACCAACGAATCGTCGAATTACTCGCACGTTTGATTTGCGGTTTTTGGGGAAGGAAATATTAGAACAATAAGATACTGAAAAAGTTTGTGTTTCGCGACACTACTGTTTTTTGCGTAAAAAGTTTCGCAATAAACATGTGATCACGGGTTAAAAACGTTTCTTTGGAAGTGCTTCTCAAAATCAGTCTTCAGAGCCAAGGCGTAGTGTAGCGACGGCGTTAATCAAAACATCGTGAATGTCACAAATTGCCGTATTTTTTTCCCATGAATCGAGATCACCACGTTGAAATGATGAGCAGAGAGGCCGCAAAACAACAATTTAATCAATTGTTCATTAATTACGTTAAGACCTGTTTGACAAATGATGTATACACGACACCGTAATGAATTTTGAACAAACGTTTTCTAGAAAAAAATGTCAATCTTCTGCGCATCTTCGTCATCTTCACGCCCCGTAAATAATGACGATTGTTGAATATAAGCTTCAATCTATACAAAAAAAAAGAATCTCAAAATCACTCACAAAAATGTGAGCAAAATTCTTTTTCATGTAATATATTTTTTTCGGTTCCTTTTAAAAGGTTTTCTTTTTTTTTTTTTTTTTTTACACAATCTCTTCTTCACGGTAAATCTTAAAATTTCTCAAAACGGTAAAATATCGTGTGCTTTGTAATAGCAATGATGCTGCTACAATAAACTTGAACAATAATCCTGTTTAAGCTCATTGTCGCGGCAGCTTTACATTATATTATTGGCATCAATGGCGATGATGTTCAGTTAGCGCTACAAATGCTTTAAAGCACTTTAAGTGCGGCAGAAATGCGCTTTCATTTGGCGCTTTTACTCTACGTTTTTTATAAATGAAATTGTACGGAAGGCTATTGAAGCATTCGGGAACACCAAATGGACCGCATTCTTCGTTCTACGGACATGGTGGCGTTAACCATTCAGATGGTCAAGCTTCTGTTTCGCCTTTCAGCCTGAGACGGGCAAAGTCCTCGAAAATTATATCGTCGTCGCCATCCGCATCTCTGTAAGCAAAAATTAAACCTCGGATCGAACTCGAATCTTCTTCTAAGAAAAAATTGTGAGTGTAGATCCACATTTTTGTCGGAACACTCACGTATCCAGTTGAATGAGATTTGTGTCGAGCGGATCGGCTCCACTGTCGGTGTTTCTGTGCGTAGGGCTTGGTCGAGCTGTGGACGGCACTGGTTCCTCTTCCTCCGGTTTGGGATGCATCAGGATAAAAGGCAGTTCCGCGACTAACTCACTATCGATCAACAAGAGTGAGAAACAAAATTATTGACAAATTATTTGAAGTATTTCGAAAAAATATTTTGTACACGCGGAGCGTTTCAAGAGAATCATTCTTAAAATTACGAAAAGAGAATCTTATAAATTTCTGAACGGTGTTGAAGAACTCAATCTCGAAAACACCTGAAGGACGGTCTTACGACTTGGAAGTTCTCTCTAATCTAAACATATCCAGTTATCAAAGTTTAAATGAATATTGAAACTTACCCTCCAAGTGCACCGAGGCAAAGTTTGACTTTGACTTTGTACTGAACTATTATGCCGAGGTTCTCACGCTGCGACGGATCGACCACACTGCAAACCGTATTCATTCTGGTTATCGGTGCATTCTCATCATCAATTAAACGCTGTGCAAGCTCACGTGTGATTAGTTGTGTGTCATGCAACAATGGAAAGCAACGTAACGATTAGCATTTAATGTTATTCGCTGGAAGAACGGAAAAGAGCGAGCAAGCAGTTAAATCACACATTCGTGAATATTCGTTCGAA
>QVNZ01023961.1:0-13603 GCA_014825645.1 Pseudomyrmex dendroicus | reverse complement strand
CGTTCAATGGGACTTAGGAAAATACAGTTTTACAGAACGGAGTTTGCGGAATGTCTATGATTGGCCGAAATTCATTCCGTAAACTCCGCTTTACGCATAGTCCGCATCATCTGACCTCTCCCTTAGCCTATCCGCACGGCGTTCGTTGTCCTCGTTCGCCTCATTTTTTCTTTCGCTCACTGCTGGTCCTGTAGCTCTTCCCTGGTGTCACCATCTTCGATGGCGGTGAGATGTCACTTCACGCAAATTTTTGATATATAAAAAAATAAATTTTTGATAGCGCATTAGTTTATTCGTTACACGCAAAGGGGCTCTGGAAGATTTCGAGCCTATGACCTGACGTACCCGCTCGAGCGACTCTCGCACGCTTCTTGGGACGAGGGGGGAAGGAGGTGTCGTGCTCAAAACCACCACATCACATCTGTTATCAAAAAATATAATGGATCATAAAATAAATTTTCGAGATGTTATATTGGAATTTTATGTGTTAGTCAATATGACGAAGAAAGTAAAATTCAAATGAAGATTATTCTGGTTCATCTGTTATTTCAATTGCCTTGCAAATTTTTCTATTGCTTTTATAATGAATAGAATATTTACACCATTTATATTTACATTTGTTGGTTGTTCTCTTGATACATACTTCGAGCGAACATTGTGACCTTGATTGATGCTTGAACAACTACGTGCCGTAGCTGTACTGCGTTTCTAAACATTTGCCATCGTTGGTAATGGATCCGGCCAACATAACACTGCAGGTTGTAGTCTGACTTGGTTGAATGCCGGTTAAGACTGCTGTGGCTATCGTAATCTGAGTGCAATTTTTGACGTGCTGGATCCGATTTCTTAAATATACTGTCGTCGTCTTTTCCACTGACGATGGAAACGTGTGAATACATGTCACAGTAGTAGATGATTTTGTCGACTTCGACGAGATATTGCGTTACTTGAGTTTTGTCTCGAAGTCCGACAGCTACATGAACGTAGATCTCCAGAGATTGTGGTTTTAAGTCGTTAAATTCACAGGCTCGCAGTCTTTCTGCACTTTCGAACATGAAAGTTGTTTTTACTATTTACTTTTTGTTTTAATTGCAGTAGTTGTGTTTCACTATTTTTGATATCATTAATGGTTGCTCTTCCTATGTTGTATTCCTGTGATAACTTATAAGCATTTTCATCGTTATTGAGTCGTTTTATATTTTTATGTCTAATTTTTCTTCTACTCTTAACACTACTCTCTTTCTCCTCCCGCTCGTAATCAACTCTATATATATTTTAAATTCAGAACCGATAAAGAGCCCTTATTCTTTTTCTAATATGAAAATATGAAAATATAAATCCAAACTCGTCTTTCACAAACACGTCGGCGTGGCGTCTAGCGCGTCGGTTGTCAAGGTACTTCCTCTACTAATTCCCCCACCAACGATAAATTACTCTTTCTTCTGCGTGACGTCACGCGTTGGCAACTTCTACGGCAACGCTGGTAACAAGCGATAAGTTTAGAGCAACAGTTGCGCATATGTTTTATATATTTACCAGTGTATATGGTTTGTTGTATCGGTGATCCGATGGTTTGTTGTACCGATGTCTCGACCTCGCGTAACGAATAAAAATGGTTCGTCTTCGTCTGTTTTTTGTATGAGTATGGCATCGCGTTTTTCTCGTTCGCGCTGCATAGCGTCTGGCAACGTTGTTCGATCGATCACGGTAGTTTTGCAATTCGTTCGATCCTGCGTATTAGAATGAAGGCAGATTTCGAATACGTCACTTTCACCATTTACTTCTCCAAGATATATATCTTGCTGTGAAGTTGCGATTAAACGTTCCGTTTGGTCTAGTTCGTGGTTTAAACGCTTCTCATTTTGTAAGAGTAACGCAAAATGTCGCATTGTTACTGCCGGGGCCGATCATCTGCCTCGGCGAAAAAACACCTGACACGGCGCTTTAACGCGCCAAAATATTATAAGAAACGGGCTGACTCAAGAGACAGCAAGCCGTTTTCCTGCACCGCGCAACCGCCGCGCCACGAAGCAGCGCTTACCGTCTCTCACGGCGCACCGCGCCACCGAACTAAGCGCGCCCCGCCGCTCCGCACGCTGCACCGCGCCTCGAAATAGCAAACTACGATTGCGGCATCATTACGATAAAACGTCCTTTCAACGGAAAGGATGTCAAAAACAACAACAGCCGAGACAACAACAACAGCGATCTCGGCATATATAAAGGAGTCCGCGGGACCTCTCAGACAGATCCGGCCGGATCTCGAACCAGGTACCGGAGGTAGAGAAATCTTTGTTGAGCGACTCGACGAAACCTGGTGAAATGCTCCGTTCCGAGGAAGGAAATTTCTCTGCCGAGAGTCTCGGCGACCGGAGTAAAATCCGACCTATCCGCTCCGTTCCGGGGAAGGAAATTTTTCTGCCGAGAGTCTCGGCGATCGGAGCAAGTTCCGATCCTGCAATTCGGAGAACAGGCGGGCACGAGCGAATCACTAGTCTTCCGCGCGGAATTCCCTGCGGGTAATTTCCGCTCGATTGCGAACTGCGAAAGAGTTATTCACGGTCGTATAAAATAGTTAATTCTGTTCATTTGTTGTTGTGCGCGCATCTTATATTTCTATCTTCTATAACGCGACAATCAACGATTCTTTGGTAACTTGTTTTTTTTTGTTTATTGTATGTTTCGCGGCAACCAAATACTTCTTTGTTTTTTTTCTTTTGTATATTTCCTTTTTTTTTGTTCAGAATAAGTTATTTTGTTATAAGAAAATCTAATCGCTCCGAGAATTTCTTCATTTTCCCTGACCCGGCGAGCGAATCCGAGCATACAAACGGAGAGACGTTACAAGAGTCGCGTTAAACAGTCGTTCCGTGACGACAAACAATCTTACGCGTTGCTCTCAATATGATTTGTATCGTTGGCATTCATATTTAGGTTTAACATATCACGCACGTTGAACTCATCTGCCGACGGCACGTGACGACTGTCGTATATTGCTTTTACACATTTATCGGACAAATGATCAATAACGCGTTCTACATAACGAGTACGTTTTTCATCGCGCACATAATTGTAGTAACAAATAAACAAGTAAAAGGTCAAGATCGAGCAAAAGATAGTTGGTGAATATATTCAGACAAATTCAATATTATATGAAAACGAAACGTTTCGTTCCTGACTTGAGACTTCCTCAGTCGCAATAAATTAATACATTACAATTATATAAACAAACAAGAAAGTTGATACATTAATACGCAAAAAAATAATATATAAAATAAAATAAAAAGACAATCATGTAAGTTCATAACCGATGATGTTAACAATATGTTCTTTTATATATATATATATATATATATTCCACTCTCGTATAATTGTAGTAATGGCTTAACGCAACCACGTGTTTAAAATGTATTACGTGGTCTAGTGATCTGTTTACAATTCGCAAACAGTGATTATCCGGAGAGTTCATGTCACGTTCGAAATGTTCCCGAGTTTTATCGCAAAACTGTTTATCGACAACAGATCTAATTTGCGACGAAGTCAATGACCGCGTGCGTTCATATGATTACGTACATTCAGCATATTGGCTTATATCTATTCTAATACTTAGTTAAATATTGTGGGAATTGAGACATAAACGTTTTGCAGGAAATAGTTACTTAATTAAGTCTAAGATTACATTGGTGATCGCTTATATTCGACGGTTGGCAAAAACTTGCCTGCTTGTCGATTCGTATCTGCTTGCAAAAAAAAAAATGCAAATCCAACGCGCTCTTAATAAATTTATATGTCAAGACTTACGATCAACTGCTAACAAATTCAAGTTTCTTATCAAGAATAAAAAACATGACAAACGGTTGTTTGCAACCGTCATCTTTCTCGTATACATTATTGCGCATATACGCTGCCAATGTTACGAAAATTCGATAATTTATAATATTAAGATGCTCTTTTTTTACACGCATGTTTTCTCTGTGATCTGAAATTAATATAAGTGTAATGAAAAGTTTGATAATGTCTCTGTATAACTAGAAACAAGACACATTCCTTTATTTGCTACGCGATTTAAAATATAGGACAAGTGCTGCTGTAAAAACAAAAAACATGCCAAAATATGTCAGTATATTGCCACAAAAAAATTGATGTTACTATCATGACATGTATACGTTTATAGTGAATAACTTTAATATTCGGACAGAGTAGATGGGATTAATTTGGACCAAAAAGTCATGTCACCATTTTGCAAACTTTATAATAGTTAAAATGTATGTTGCTTCTTGTGAAATAAAATTTGTAATAGTTATTAAATGATCAATTAATACATGTGATCTAATGAGCGCGTGGGAAGCGATAGTCTCTGTAGGCGTGTGTGATTTTCAGTTGTGAAAATTAGCTGATCGCAAGAAGCTGTGTTACATGCCACTTGCTTGTTTGCTCCGCTTCTTGCTGTTAAAAGATTGCATGAAATAAGTCATGTTTTATAACTAAAATTTATACACGCCTACAGAGTTCGAATCATCGCTTTTTGGTCCAGATTAATCTAATCTATCTTCACATTTCGGTTTGGTCAAACTTTTTCACCCTATATATATGATGAATATTTGGAGAAAGAGGGAGACCGAGGTATCACATCTTCATCTGAACGCTGTTATTGTGTGGTTTTATATTTCGTTACATTATAATAAAGAAAAAAAAAGCAACGTCGGGTTTTGTTATCGCGACACGAGAATCGAGAATTAATACTTTATTTGTGTGTCACTCCAGCTGCGAGGATCAACACAAGTGCGCACCCCTTGCGACAAGAGGGTACCTCTTAATGCGCGGTCCCCTGGGGGAGAGGATTGTATGGTTTGCTAATTTTCACGGTACGGGTCGTCGTACCGTGACGTTAGAGAAGATTAAATTCAATGAGAAGCTTTGAATTTTCGCGCCTCTCAATAACCACTTCTTTCCGGACGATTGTGACCGTAATCGATATTGTATATAGCCTTCACTTATACATAGTCTCTAGGTCTTAGGACATTTTGTAAAAAAAAGTGTGTTACATTCTGATAAATTGTAAGTACTTTAACTAATATAACAAGTGTATAAAATTGTTTGTGTAAAAAAAAAGGCATTACTGAACATCTGAACAATCTTTCCACGAGGCAACTGATTCAACGGACTGTCGATTATACCAGTCTATCACGTGGTTAGACAATTAATTGATTTCGGCCAAAGTCTCGTCTGGCACTTGATACATACGTGGCAATACTGACACAACGAGCCATGTCACGAGCCATTTTCGTCTTCTTTTCCAAAAATGTGGGGTATCAACTTTGCGGTAAATTTAATTTGATTCCAATTGTGAGAAGCAATTGGTTGAGAACCAGTGCCCGACGAAGAAGGCGTTTGTATCTTACAGTACTATAGATTTTTTTTAGAAATGTATATCCGCATTCACACCTGTATGTATTGTCATATATACGTGACGTATGTATAGATATATATACTGAGAAAAAAAAATACTGTAAAAAAAAATCAAATGCGTTTGTTCGCAATTAAGTGTTACTATTTAAAGTACTTATGTTTTTTTTTAATTCAAGAGTAATCTCTTTAGATTAACAAATCGAAAGTTAAATTAAGGAGTTTATTTATTAATTTCAATATAGTATAAAATTTGTATTATAAATCGGAGTGTCGAATCTGTGCAACTTTCGGCCAATTTCTGAGAAGCAACTTTGACCCTTAGACGGTCGCAAATGCCCTTTTTGAGGCTTCGTACAAACCTCGAAATTCCAATGTAACGTGTATGTTATTAATGTACATGAATTTTTAAGAAAAAAAACACTATTTCAATGAAAAAATGCCGGCCGTCTAAAGGTCGAAAGTAGCAATATAATCTCAAGTATACAAAAAACGCTGTCGCGCCGGGACACTGTTTAGTGAATAGACTCCTTAATTAACAGTCTGTGTATATCAGATCTTCGTCTCGGTGTAAGTTTTGATTTTTTTATTTTTAGGTTAAAATACACGATGTATTATATATATTTTGTATATTGTGTACGATATACTATAATGTGTACTTCTCAAATATGTGTTATATGTGTATATATTAAAATTGTACATTTAATATATTTAAAATTATATTTAAAATTACATCAGTATCTTACTCTTGTTATTTACCCCCTTTATGTTACAACAATTTTTATCCTCGATCGAAGTGGGGAAGTGATAAAAGTAAGCGTCGACACACCTGCGTCAACTTAGATAAGCTCTCAATCACTTGAATACTGTAAGTTATGCATTACGAGTAGTATAGTATCTGATAAAAAATAAAGCGATAATAATATATTGACTTCTTTTAATATTGTCAGTATTTGCGACTACGTAAGTTATATATTTGTTTTTGTTTACGAAGAAAATTTTATCATTCATATTTCAATCGTTTACCCTTTCCGTTATCAAAAGATTCTATATCGGAAACTTTATATTTTCTTTTAAGTTAAATTACGAATAGAAGATTATGTGTATACACATATACAACGTAGTTTCGTATCGGCCGCTTTCACCGGAAACTTTAACGTTTACCGTACGGTGTGTCTTATCAAATGAGAGAAGTCGGAGTTCGATCGGGGGTTACGCGCATCTCGTCACCCCCGGTGCCACAGGAATCGTCCCTAATTGTCCACAAATCGACAGCCACCCTCGATTTCCCGAACCGTTAAATACAGTTGCCCCCCGGAGGCGCGGAGGGGGCTTGTTCCGCTCTGGCCCCCCTTGCTTCAACGTCGAGAGGGTTCGAGTTCACCGGGCCGTCCCCCAGTGGAATATAGATTCAATTACACCTCATTGTGTGTCGCGGTATCTATAAACAACGCTGTTTTCACAGCTGATAGCGGTCCACCCCGCTGCGGGTTGTGCACTTCAAGTAAATGCAGCATAATTCACGGCACTCTATTTCATCCAGATCGGACTGATTGACAATTCTGAATTTGGAATAAAGTCTGATCTTTTTGCTGACTCTTTCGAGCTTTCGCGTTCCTATTTTTCTAAAGATAAAGATAGTGCGTAAAACGAATTGTGAAATAAATTTCAATCATGTAGACGGTAAAAGTTGTGCGTCTATATGTTAAAATTGTCTTGTGCCACTCCCAATTTGATTAATTACTTCAATGTAAAATTAATATATAACTGTGTGATGTTAGTTTTGTAAAATTTTTTTTAAATTTATATCATTTCATAACTTAACATTTTGTGTATGTTACTTTAAAAATAGAATATTATTTAGAGTGCCTTTAACATGATTATTTCAATTAATCTACATCTCGAGGTCAAAAAAATCAACATTCTAAGAAAAGTAATCTTAAAGTAATCTTTGACACGCAAAATAAATCAAATTTACTAAACAAAGAAATCGAAGTTGAAATAATTATTCTCATATATTAATTTAATACAAAAAGCATGTTCTTTTTGAAATACGTTTTTTACGAGTTACTGTAACTATTTTTCCATGTAGTTTTTAATTATTTTAGATGTTATTTTTACACTACATTTAAAGTAAAAATAACATAAAAAATGTAAAGTATTGTGTCAATTATTTAATATTCTTAATATTCTTTGTCAGTAAGTAATACATGACAAATGAATTAATTTAATTTGTTAGAATTGATTTAATTTAAAAATTTGAATTGAACTTTCTGGGACATGTCTCAAAAAATGCCTCTAAGAGATCCACTAGAATTAAAATTAACATTTTTCTTTTTACTGCGTAGAGAAAAAGCAAGACAAAACACGGTTGACTCGGTGAAACACTTGAAAGATGAGTCTTTTAATCTTGTCTTAATAAATGAATGCTGTTAAATGTAAACGTTCGCCAGCGTTCGTCATTTCAAATTCCTTCGTGTGTTAAATATAACATCATGTGAAGCCAATTTGTTAATGATGATAACAATTTTCTCAAACGTTTTGACTGTTTAAAATTAGAAGATATGCTCGTGATAGATGAAATAGTAAAAAGTAAAAAGACAGTACGAGCCAAAATACTGGGTGTTCGCGTATGTCTTTTCGCGTATGTCTTTTCTTTATTTAAATCCACAAAATTCACTGAAGAAGATCCCAACCGGGGATTGAGACGTTTAGATGTTTTTTGGATTTAAATAAAGAAAACATACACGAACACCCAGTATTTTGGCTCGTACTGCTTTTTTACTCTTTACTATTTTGACTGTTTGTTTTGTCAAGTATTTTACATCGTTGCGACAAACCGAACGGTATTTCCCGATGCGTGCAGGCATGTATTAATGACAATGTAAGATTTAAAAAGTTTTCTTCCGCATTGTTCTTGCAACTTCAAAGTTGGTTAATAACGATAATAGCGTACAATAATGGCTTCTATAAGCGGCAACTGAATCGCAGCGAGAACGCGAAGAAGAGAAGACGAGCTTGGGGACGATGTTTCGACCCCGTCGTCGTACAAAGAGGGAGGAAAGTGCGGAGGATTGGCGCCCGTGAGAAGACTTGCAGCCGTCGACGCCATTATCCCCGCTGAGTCGCAGGGCGTCGCGACGCCGCAATATCGACGTACCGCCCACATCGCCTCCCTCTGTTTCCTGTTGTCTCTCTCTCTGTCTCTCTCTCTCTCTCTCTCCGTCTGTCTCTCTTAATAAGCACCTTTTAGAATGTTTTACTTCTAAACTTTTCGACAATTTCAGCCATCTTTGTCTCCTCTTCCTTTTCAGAAACTATATCGCAATTGTTTGTCACATACGAACAAGGAAAAAAGAAAGAGAGAAAAAGATAGAGAGAGAGAGAAAGGTTTGACGGCTGGAAAATTCAATGCATACTTTTGTGGTAAGTTATATAGCAGCAGGTTTTCACTTTTTCACACCGAATAATACGTACAACTTTTTATTTATGTAAAATTAATTCATTACATTCGATTTCGATATTGATTTTCGCATGAAAGAAAAAAATGTGGTTTCTTTTTGTTGTCACGTGGTATCTTTTTACAAATATCTCAAGAGTCAGAAAGAAGGTAAGGTGAATGGTAAAGGTACTTACCATACAAAACTGTCGGAACTATATGTTTATTTGGCTTTGTTATTCACAATGCAATGGATAACGTATGCTCGCTGTACATACGCTCGTATCTCAACTCTCTTACGTCACCGTGATTACGTATATAAACCATAAAGCTTACATCCTAACTCTTCTATATTTACAAAGCATTTCTCGAAACTAGTTGACTAGTAGAAATTTCTTTTTCTTTTTTCTTAGACACTAAATAACACGCGGAAATTTAACAGAATGCACGTGTCTTGATCTTTTTCTCTTATCTTTTATTAATGTCTCGTACGAATCAAGTCAAATGCGCTAGATCGACGCTATATCGACCGTGTCTATTATTCGAACGTCGTTCCGTTCTTGGACGTTCGCGGATCTTCCGGCGTCCAGACCTTCGCGTACATCGTGCCGTTCGGCGAGATGTCTGATTTTCTCGACCAGGAGAGAGAATGCGAGATGAACGGATTTCCGCCGCTCCCTGAAAGTCGTAATTCGATACAAGTTAGCGAAAAATTGCAGATACAGAAGTGTCAAACGTGAGTTTGAAAATTTCTCATAACGAGCGTTCAAAGAGGAAAAAATTCTTCATGTATGAACAAACTTTTGTCATCTGGTTACATCCGATTATATAATTAAAAGTAATCATGAATGAGATTGAGACGCTATCATACATGTGATTGTATATAATTATACATAATTAGACATTGATTTTGTCTTATTTGAATATATGAAGAATTTTTCTCCTTCTAAGTTATAATTATTATTACTTAGTGAAATATATAGAAACAGAATTTTGTGCTTGATTGCAACCTAGACAGCATAGAAAGACCAAAAAATTATCTTAAAGAGACAATCTAAGAAACAATGAGACGTTTTTAAGTCGTCTTTTAGGCCCAATTTTTTCGCTTCTAGATAAGTTCTCGATAACTTTATCTAAAAGATATCACACACAGGTATCACAAATATCTTTATCTAGAAGATAGCTATCGGAAGATATGAAGAAATCGGGCCTTAGTCGTCTTTTAAAGACATGTGCTGTTTAAGAAACAAAGATAAAAATCGCTTGAACAATGTTTGTTGTACTTCTAGTTTCACTTACGAAATCTAAAAATATATATATTTATATACACAATATTATTGTAAATTGTAAAAAAAACGCAAAAGACATAAATAATGAATATAGTATAATTTTTGCGACGCGCCTTGATATATTTTTATAATCTCTCGTTTTTTTTCCTCGCAATAATTCCCCTCCCCTCGGGGAAACCGATCCCGTATCTATCAGGGACACCTGTCTTGAATTAAAACAAGGGTAGATGGATAATTATGATAAACAGATCTATATATGATTCCGCGCGATCTATCTGATGCTTCATATCAAAACGTATTATCAACATAATGTTGATTTATAGCGTCAAAATACATACGTTGCATATTGCATCAGAATAGTTTATTTGCGAATAGTTGCGTATGACACACACTTCATTATAATATTAAGCTTAAAAAATAAAATACGGAAAGTTCTCGACATTTAATGTCTCTTTTATTTTCTTATTTTGCAATATTCTAATTTGCAATATTCCGCTATCTATTGTGCAATATTCCACTTTTGCAAAACAATATTTCTGCAATAATATTTCTTGCAATGTTCGATCGAATGCTACGATCCAACATTTTCGTCTACAAATCGAGAATCGTCCGTATCGAGAGATTAAAATTGGCCTCACCACGGACTATAATTTTTTTGGAGTCGTCCCGGTTGGCGCATCTCGAGAGTCCGCTGTTGCCCGTCAGGGGATCGTTACCCTTGTCCGCCCGTACGAGCTCGTTGAGGAAGTTGATGTATCCGATCGCCAGTTTCAGCGTGTCGACCTTGGACAGTCTCTTCTCGTACGGCAGAGTCGGTATGTGCGCTCTCAGACCCTCGAACGCGTCGTTTATGTTCTGCATTCGTCTGCGCTCACGCATATTCGCCGCCTGCCGTTGCTGGACCTGCACCTGTCTCGGACATTTTCCCGACACGCCGCTGCGCCGATTGCTTCGACTACGTCTGCAAATAAAATGTCACGAGTGTCGACACGTCTGCGTGCGAAACTTCCTGGATGTTTTTTTAAGACCTCCGCACAAACTCTTTCGTAACGCATTACGTTAAGTACTGGCTAATTTAGATTCGTACGTAAACTTGAACTTTATTCAACGTACAACAAACGTTTATGCTACATTAAGTTAATTTTGTTTGTGCGTTGAATAAAGTTTAAAGTTACGTACAAATCTAAGTTTATGGTCAGTAACTTAATGTAACGAAACGCGTTACAAAAGAATGTGCGGAAGCCCTTACTTGGAGTTTTTTTAATAATACAAATCATTTCAACGAAGAAGAAAAAGAAATGTCGAAGTCGTCAAAACGTTTAAATTAATTTCACAACTAAATTCAAAGATTTCAGGGACTAAATTATTTTTTTTATTAATTATTTTATTATTTTATTCCTCCGAGAAAACATTCAAGAACTACAGTTCTTAGAACAACTAGAGAAACTCGCCGGAAGGAGAATATCGGTAGGAGATACAACTCACTCTCTCGCGTGATTCTCCTGATCGCTGCTGTAGACGCTCTCGTTGTCGCTGCTGTTCTCGTCGTAGGGGTAGTGCTCGCTACCGCTGGTGCTACCGGTGCTACCGGACGGATGATGGGACGACGGCAGCTGCGACGGTATCACCGCCGGCAGCGTCGCCGTCGTCGGGACGCCGCAATGCGGCGGAAGCGCCGGAATCGCCGGATTCCCCAGGAAGCTGTGCGCCTCGTACATGTACTGCCGGTTCATCATGTTCCGCTCGAGGTTGTCCATGGAATACATGGTGGAATATCGTTCGCCAAAAGTCAGCTTAAAGTATCTCAGTTTACTCTTATGTTTAGCTCTTACGATATTGATTGCAACGCAACCTTCGATTCAACGTGTCGCTAAATCTCCGGATTCATATGTCATTAATATTATTATTATTATTTTAAAAGCTATGACTAGACCGTTCGACTAGACGTAGTTACGAAGAGACTCTTGTCAGTCTCTCACGTCATTCGATTGTCCGCGTCGGACTCGCGTGCGTGATGATGATTGTTCAACTAAAACTGTTTCAGTCTCTCTTCGTGCGCAAACACCTTGGTCGCAGGTCACAATATTTCAAATCGCACCTACGCGCCACTCGGTCACGTCTCGGAGAATTAAAAAAGATACGATCGGCGGCACACGTGTCAGACATATAGACACGCGTGCGGGATAATGTATTTCTAAATAGTGGCACGTGTGCCGGGACGTCGCACCATCTCGGGCACGTGTCGAGATTTGTCGAGACACTTGTTAACTCGGTGTTGACGCGCCCGAGAGAGATGCTTTGGCCCGCGTCCAGCGATGCTAACTCACGATGTCGAGATAAGGATGGATGCGAATTTCGCGGCACCAATGACAGCAGCTCGATGACATGTTCCACGTCTGCTTGCGGTAAGATCACGAAAAGAAATATCCCTTTTTTATCTTAATTTTTGTTTACATTTGTACTCTCGACGTATTTTTCAAAATTCACATCTCCTCTCGCATTTTTGTCTCCAATCGCAATGTGACAGCGGTTGTTAAACACGTCGATCATATCGTTAATTTCGAGACTCTTTACATCGCAGTTTTATACATTCCTATAATTATACAACTTGTTCATTCGATCGCTCTGTGGATCGATTAGATTTGTCGGTGCATGAGTGTTTAGTTTTTTTCTAGAGTGGTGCGTTGCGAGATTTTCACACGACATTTTTGAGAAACATTTTGACAACAAACACAGTCGCACGATCACTCGTAAATTTTAATTCGAATAATATTTTTTAATTTCAGATTGCACTTTACAATTAACACTTTGATTATTTTCGAAGTTGCGCACAGTTCAATTTTCCACACAATTATTCGTCTTTCCGCAGTTCCTCCGAAGAGCGAGACATCACAAAAAGTTTCGAGAAAACACGTTTTTCGAATATTCTCGAGTGGTTTTCCGATTGCACTTACAATTCAACAAATGTCTTTTTGCGATCTTTCCTCATTGCGGGAATTTTTCCGTCACATCGTTCGCAAGAAATCTCGCCAAATCTTTCTTAATAGTTTTTTTTAGAAGAACGTTTTCTTTAAACTCGTTAAATCCGCGCTTGAGGAAAATCGGGATCTTCCCTTTGTCAACGGACCGATCGTGCCCCGTGTCGTTCGGATGGTCTCTCGCTCAACTAAAATCGAAAAGCGGCGAACGGACAAGGCGGAAGCCATGTCGGGGTTGAAAGCCCAGCCATGACCCTATTCGTCGAGCGCTCGATCGGCAGAGCCTGCCTACCTCTTGGTTGCTGGGGTAGCGGTGCCGCCTCTTCATCGATCTGATAAGGAACCACCGCGCCGCGTTGTTCTCGTTTCTAGATATCGTCCTGGAACGCCGTTCAGGAAAATTGCGACTCGCAACCAATCAAACTTTTCACGAGGCAAATGCACGCAGAAAACGCAACTCTATGAAAACAAACAGGAAAATTGATGATTTC
>QVNZ01023960.1:0-22318 GCA_014825645.1 Pseudomyrmex dendroicus | reverse complement strand
GCGCGGCTCGCTAAAAAACAAAAACAACGACGATGAGACGATTTGCGTCGCTCGTAAACTAATTGCGCGCAAATCATCGCGAGTGACATGTGTTCGTTCTCTTTTTCTCTCTCCTCCGTGCGCGCGAGACTGACTACGCGAAATTGCATTCGAAAAAACTGGAAATTAGAATTAACATCCGACTTTCAGCCGCGCTCGGTGTCGGTTTTTCATCACCGCGTTGCATCACGCTGGTTGTTCAGTTCGCAGCCACGTAAAACACGTTTCCAAACATATCGGACGTAAAACGCGGCGGATGATGTAATGTCGCATCGGTTACAAATAACTGTTATCAGAGGAAACACCTTTGCAACTAACAATTGTTATTAAGTGTATCCATTTGTGCAACATGCTCGTAAGTAGACAAGCCGGTAGACAGACAAACAGCGGACAGACAAGCCCTTGGCCCGGGGCGACACTACGCGGAGTCGACTATTTACCAGAATGCAATTGCTCCGCTGCCATTTATACGCCGCATCGGAAATTCGAATCGAAATTCGATTTTACGACGTCACAAGCCGAGACTTATGAAGACTCTCCTTCCGAGAAGTCACGCTATCGTCTCCTCTTCGGCGACATACATCAAATCGCGCGTGCTCGATTAATTTCTGACGCGATGTCGCTGGTAAAATTCGCGCAGACAATCTGGTGCGCGACTATTGTTTATAATAAAACTGCGACGTCGCGAAACTTCGTCGTGCGAAACTGTTACGCCGCGAATTAAACTTCGCGCGCGCGCTTGCGATTTTCTTGAAGCGGAGCGAGGGAGAATCTGCACGTATATGTACGCGCGGGGAGCGCTTAACTGCTCCCACATGTACGTAACGTATCCGCGCAAATTGCCAGATCCTGTATCGGCGAGCCCTAAGGACATGCATGCTCTTCGTTCTAGCGAGAGCGGCGGCAAAGGACGGAGCGGATAGACGAACGAGCGAAACGGCCGGACGGACAGACGGATGGACGGACCGAAGATACAGAATGCGCGTGCGTGGGCGGTGCGGAGTCTTGCACGTGTTTCCACGTTACAACGGCCAAGGCTGGAGGGAACGAAGTGGCAGAGTTGGTTAAGAGTAAACCACTGAAAGATGAACCTGCTGATCGCCGCTCGAAACTTTTTTTTTTTTTTTTTTTTTTTTTTTTTTTTTTTTTTTTTTTTTTTTTTTTTTTTTCCAATAACGAGAAGTGACGCGAATCGCAAATCGCGATTACAATTGCGAAAAAAATTAATTTTCAGTGATTTTCAATATGCGGATTGTTTCCGTAGAAAAAACGAGGGTAAAGAAAGAAGATAAAAGTATTACCCTCATTTTTTAATTCCATCAGACAAAGAAAGCGAGCGCGTTTATAAAGGGTTTCGGTATCTCTTTGGAGCGCGAATTCGCCTTTTCCCCCAAAAAACTTTCCGCGCGAGTTTTCGCCCTGTGAGTGATTTACCGTCACGAATGATTTATAACGCCAGTCAAGCCCGGCGTAGAGCGCGGCGCAGGGTTAAGGGAAGGACGAGAGAGGCAATGCCTAACAAAAGGCCAAAGTGGAAGATTAGAGGCGATTATCATGAATCAGGTGCGCGCATATTCTGACCGTAACTTAGCCGGGCTGACACGTGGGTGGCTCATGTGTAACCAGATGATGTGTAACAAGAACTTCCTCGTGCATAGGTTCCGGGCTTCGCGCAATTCTGTCGACCTATCGATTACGCTCGCGTAACATGGTCGTTCGAAAATCTTGTGTTCGCACGAAACACAATATATTATGGACTTTTTTTTAATTAGATAACGGAGAATACGATAATTAATTCGGCGAATAAAATACGGCAAAGTAATCTGCAAGAAAAATCTCTCGATATTATGCGTTTGTGCGCGCGCAGAAGAGACAAGAAAAAAAAATCATAACTCATCGAAAGATAGTCACGCGTTAAAGCGCATTACGTAACTCTCGTAACATTACGTTACTTTGTTACACACACACACACCACGGGCAGCGCACATCAATAAAAATTGACGTGGTCTTGTTTCAAGAATCTCTCCCTTTCGATCGAACTATAAATTTTCTCTAATCGATAATCTGCTGGATATATCCGCCTCCTCTAATTGAGGTTTTCGGAAGGAAACGAATTTAAGACACCTGACCATTTATATATAAGGCTTATAGTTGTCAGTTCGGACCGACGTTCAGAATCAATCGTACGCGCATTATAATCCGAGAGAGGAAGAGAACTTTCGGAAATCGTGTAAAGTCTGATATTAAGTCCGTATCCCTAATTAATAGTAACGTCGGGCACGGAATTATAAACCGGCAAATTTCGCCGAGGATTTCAACGTGATTCCGGAGATGTGTTTAATTCGAGCCAATCGGACTCGGGGAATTATAAAACGCGAAGGATTTTTGTGGGAATATCCACACATACAAAAAACAGACTACACATTAACTCTGTTTAAAAATATCCAGAAAAAAGAATTAAAAAATTCCTAATGTGCAGAGGTAATCAAACTTAATTTCTTACCGCGTGGCGCTTTAATTTCTTTTTTTTTTTTTTTTTTATATACGAATTCTATAGCAACGCAAGAAAAACGGAAAGGAGATTCCGGTTTCGGAAGACGACAGGACCGGGGAGCGATCAAGCGTCATTAGAGCTCGTATAATCGTGCGGGCATAAAAGTGCGGTGCTACATGGTCTCTCTCTCTCTCTCTCTCTCTCTCTCTTTCTCTCTCTCGGTGATTCGAAGAGCCGATATAAAACAGTCTGGATTATAGAATTGCGAAACGGCAGCGGTCGCGCGAGAATACCCAAATGACCCTTGGCCGAAAGTTCGTATACCATAGGTGTGTATATATATATATATACAATATACACATATATATATATATATATATCGTACGAGGAGATCCGAATTTCTCGCCGCGCGGGATATACCTCGGGGAGGTGGGGCACTGTATCATTTGGCAGATTAGCATAATGACCGAGGGATTTATATTGCGCGTCTTCGCAAGAAGGGGGCTGCCGCCGTGCTGTGGTAGCAAACGCGCCGAATGAAATAATGAATAGCGCAGTTTCTGGTATTCGATGATTATACGCATTGCAACAGGCAAATTATAGATTTGCGAATTCGGACCATCTCGTCGGTTCGGACCATCTCGTCGTATCTCGGCAAGAAGTGGGAGGAAAAAAGCACGCGAGAAGAATAAAACAAGAGCGAGAACAACGTTTGAATATATACACGGCGTCGCGTTGTTGGCGCGATGCGAATTATTTGTAGACGAAAACGTTTCGAGATGCTGGCGCGCCAGCTGCCCGAAAAAAAAAGAAAGAGAAGAATAGAAGAAAGATAAAAGAGAAAGAAAAGAAGAGCTGTAAAATGGGAGACGGCGTGACAAAACAAAGCAGGGATACACAAATACCGGGTATTAGGCATAGATCTGAGAAAATGAATGTTTATGACTGTTACGCCGCAATTATTATCGAATGAAGAGTTCTTTATGAGGGACCGTCTGTAAATGACACACGTATATACACACGATCTTTATAACCGGTAATTCTAGAACTCGTCTTCTAGACACGGAATACGAATGTGGAATTCCGCGGAGATTTACGCGCACCGAGTTATATCCAATAAAATCATTTCTCACATTTTATTCTCTTCCCACTTCGCGCGCGCACACACACACACACAGCCCGTATATCATCTCAATAATTTAATTAAATTTCCGACACGCGATGTAATTAAATCATTGTAATATCAAGATAAAAGTTTTTACGTATCTCTTATGAATATTATTTAATTTGTTGTAACTATATATTATTTGCTTCGAAAATGGAGCGTGAGTTTGTAACCGTCTCGTACCCGATGGAAATCCAAAAAAGCAAAGAAAAAAAACATTCTTTATCGCGCTGTAATAATAAAATCAATGAGACGCCACGAGGTAATAATCGGCGCGCAGTCGGTTCTCCCGTCGAATAAAAACACAAAAGTCAACATTATTTTCCGCGTAGCAATAAGTGCGGCGTTTATTAGATTTCAGCACGAATTAGCGAGCGTAACGATAAACATGTTTTTGCAGCAGCACAAACTATTATACGCGTTTTTGCGAATGCACGCGGAGATCTCGTGATAAGTTCCACGAAGACTTCACGGACGAGTCCACGATTTCTTTCTTGCGGCGCATCTCTCGGGATGTCCCATTGTTAGTGTCAGCTTGACGGCAGAAGATGAGGGTGGACCATTAGGAAATTATCGGCAAAACGAAATTGGAAAATTATAGGCGAGCCGTGCGCGCGCGCGCGCGCACACACCGGGGGTGGGAAATTATTTTCTCTCTCTCTTTCCCTCCTTTCCCCCCTTCGCCCTCGAACAATGTGTCTGGAGTATATTTCGTAATAGTTTCGAAGCTCCGGAACGAGATACGCCACGGTGCCAGTGCCGTGACTAACTCTCTTGGGAACAGGTGGGTTCGTCTAGGCCAATTACACCGCCGAGCTATTATTAAATCCGAGCAACGAAAAAACGCTATACGCCTGTCCTCTCGTTCGCGATCGGATTTTTTTCCTCCCGCAACACAATGAATTTTTCAGCGCAAAACAAAAATACACACGGTTACTGATTGATTGCAAACTCTTTTGCCATAAGTAATTAATCCGCAGTGAAAATTGCAGAGAAATCCACACGTTAGATTTTTCAACAGTTAAAATCAATGTACGTAAATAGTTTTTAACGTGTGAAACGTCTGTCATTGCACACAAAGTGCACCAGTGATTGTTTTTTTTATTAGCAAGCTGATAATTATCGACAAAAAAAGTTTCGAAATCTAACGCATGAACGAACAGTTTAATGATGATTCACAAGATAGGCGAGCGGTCATTTTCTTCGCGGATGAGAAATAAGACGTTTTTGCCGGAGCAGAATGTTGTTCCGGCGAATGGAAACTAACGCCTTCGCTCACGATCGCTTGATTACCTTGACGTCCATCTTTGCCGAATGTCCGCCATTCATTGACCAGAGAAACTCTCGTCAAGTGACGCGAATAAACAAAATAATACGTTTGTTTCTCGCTGCTGTTACAGCAGAACCGATTGTGAAATAATTCCCAGTGACGTAAATGCTGTTTACGTGAAAATTAAAAACGTGTTTGATAGTTGCAAGAACAAGCGTGTCACGTGTGACAAAAAATTCGTGTTTTCATTATCATCCTCCGTCTATTGTCATTCTCGACCGCAAAAGTCGGCGCTTCATTCGCGACCGGATAGAATTGCGCGGGCGGGGGCCCGAGGAAACCGCGGCATCAAGTAGGGGAAGAACCAGTATGGGCTGGGGGACCGACGGGGCCCGAGCGCCGGCTCGGCGAAGTGGGGCCCGGAGGGGGTGGTGTCGTAAGAGGGGCCTGACACGCGATGCCTGCCCCGGGGAAGCAATCACGCGGCGGGCGGCGGGGGCGGCTCACGAGAGGGGAACCACGTAGGCTCTTTCCACCCTGTCCCTCCTCGTATCTTTGCGATCCCCCTTCCCGCGCGACGTTGCCCCACCTTTCCCCCCTTCGGTATCCCCCTCAAACGTGCATCGAAGTCCCCCTCCGGTGGCGTCGAGCCGCCTCGACGACTCAACCTGCCAGCCAGCGCCTCCAACCCCACCTTGTTGGGCCCCTCTTTTTCCTCTCCCTCTTCTACCTCAGCATCTCTCCCTCTTTGTTATCCCCTTCTGTTGCATGCCGTGAAGAGCACGGAGAAAAAAAATAATAATTCCCCTGCCTCTCTGCCAACGCCGTTGCCGCCGCCGCCGCCGCCGCCGCCGCCGCCGACGCGGCCGAGCAACCCTTCGATCCACCCTGCCTCATCCCTTGCCCTGCCCCCGTGGGTTACTCAGGGCCCTGGCGCGCACCGCTACGGGGCACTGTGATTACGCCGCATAGAGGTACGACCACCGCCGACAAAACGAGACGCGGTGGAGGCGCGGCGCGTCTGGGCGTCCCGCGCTCCCCTCGTCCATTCGCGTAATGAGCATCGCTCGCCTAAGCGCCTGTCGGGGGCGTACGGTTGACGTCCGGCAGGATTTGTCGCTCTTCCTGTAATACTCCCGTCGCTGTCTCTCCCCGCCGGCAGAGTCGACGATTTGCATATAGGCCGGTCGACATGTTTATCGCTAAAACGGCGCGCATTTATGCCCATCGACGTTCCCGGACGCTCGCAGAACTGCTCCTCGAAACGAGGGCACACGGAGTTCCCGCTCGCGGAATTAGCCGCGTTGCAATTAGCGAGCTGTTGCGCGCGCGTGATTTGCTATATTGCACGACCGTTCCAGGAAGATCTCTTCGTGGAAAATAGCGAAACGCTAAGCCGCCGCGCTTGTTCGCGATGTGTTCGATACCCGAGTATTAGTTGCGCAGTCATCGGCGAAACGCCGTGGATCAATTTCCGTGATGAATGTATCCACGCGATACTCGGAATACGAATAGAATTACCGACTCCGTCGATCGCAAGCCGATCGATGTCCTCGTGGCGCGTCTAGTTCGCATCCCGAGGCGTGCTCTCTCCCGTCCCGTTCTACGGGATTTGTTAGTTAACTCGTCTTATCGACACACCCATTGGAAAATTGGAACCGATTTATGACGTATCTCCGAGTGCTCTTTGCGTAATTTCGCGTTGCGAGAAATTACGCGTCGGTACGTAATAGCAGCGCGCGCGCGCGCTCGTTCGTCGTCGTACATTAAGAGATTATCATCTCTCCGATAATTGTGTTGCTTCGCGAAAAGAATCGCTTTTCAATTTTTGAAATATTCTGCGGTTTTTTTTTTTTTTTTGTATTTTGTCAAATAAAAAATACTTCTACGTGCCATTATCTCTAATATCTTTCTAGCTGAAGTCGAAACGGTGAATACCTACTATCTTTCGTCTTCGACTTATCATAATTTTCTTAAACGCATCTGACAAAGTATATAGCATTTCCAAGCGATGTTTCACAAAACTCCCTTGAGGTAGCAGCGCGCGTGTATGATTCGCCCTCAGCCCGGAAGATCGTCGTCATGCAACGAATGCCGGAGTAAATGCAGCGAAGTTGGAGTTGCCAGAAGTGTCAAGTGGCAGAAGAGAACGAGAAACCGACAGCAGGAGAAGAAGAAGAAGAAGAGTAAGCAGAAGAAGAATACAAAGAAAAAAACAGGAGGA
Organism: Pseudomyrmex dendroicus; assembly: GCA_014825645.1. Taxonomy (NCBI): domain Eukaryota; kingdom Metazoa; phylum Arthropoda; class Insecta; order Hymenoptera; family Formicidae; genus Pseudomyrmex; species Pseudomyrmex dendroicus. The sequence continues at coordinate 15,126 of QVNZ01023960.1, read as the reverse complement.
GGAGGAGGAGGAGGAGGAGAAGAAGAAGAAGAAGCAGACGGCAAAGAAGAGGGCAGAGCAGAGGTAGGAAGGCAGGCAGGAGGTGGGGGAGGGCATCTGCAGCTCCGGGGCTAACTATGTAAATGAGAACGGAGAACGGATCGCCTCGGTTCAATAGACCTTCGACCCTTGAGTCCGGATAATTTGTTTATGAGCAACGCACGCGGCTATCCTCCGTATCCGCCGCGGGGTAAGAAGCCGCACGGTCCATCTCCGCTGCAGATTCTATACGGAGCCTCCTTCATCCAGGCGGTCGCGCGACCAGGACGGGAGAGATCTGCTATACGATTTACATACGATTACCGGGCAAAGTGAAGGCACGCACACCCACGCCACGCAAACGAAAAGAAGGGAGCACCGGACCGGACCAGCAGTCAGAGGAGAAGCGGAGCCCGAGGAAAGAAACACGGCAAGATGAGGGGGAGGGGGGGGAGACCTTGGGTGAGAGAGTAATGGGGAAAGAGAGGATTTCGAGAGACGGAGCCACGGGGGAAGAAAGAGGGTTTACTCGCGAAGTTGCCACGGGAGGAGAAGGAGGAAGAAGCTGCAGAAGAAGAAGACGAAGAAGACGGGTCCGAACATGGGGAGGATCGCGAAGAGTCGTTCTGGATTCGAGTCCCGGGGCTGTCGGGATGTCGATGAGCGGCAGTCGGCGTGGGCCGCTCAGTAGGACGCCAGCAACCTGAAGAAGCCCGCGCCCTTCGGGCGAACTCGCTCGGAAACAATGCCCGCAACCTGTGGGACACACGCGCACCTTCCCTTGGACAAAAGCCATCTCGTTTCAACGTCGCGCAAAAGAAACGTTTTTTAACGGGCGATTCAAAAACTAACATCGAACGTGTAGTTTCTTACACGCATGTGTCGTCAAATGATGACAGAAAGGCAGAAGAAACGCGCGCGGTTTCGAGCACGCGGTTTAAAAACGTAAAATTTTCATATGATAATTAAAAGGCAAATCGACGGAATTGCTTCATTACAATCAGCTGATAATCAGCGCGCTCTGTGAAAATTTTTTTTTTTTTTTTTTCGTGCGCGCGGTGCGGAATATTTTAATGTTGTGAAGACACCGCGCGGTATATATTTTACGTGATTAATCTTGATTTTCAATATATTACTTCCGGGTGAATTATATACCCGGCGCGCGGATGAATAAATTTTCCTCGCGCATTTTGCTCTTCTCATTCGGTAGAAAATCTGTCGGATATGCATTCATACATATGCATGCACGCGCATATACATATTAGAGAGCTCTCTTTCGGTCTCATCACTATTCATCCACGTATGTATTTGTTCCCGGTGTGTTCCCATAGGAAAGCGCCGGGAGATTTTCGGCGCCTGTAACCCGCCTCTCCTCGCAAACTTTCTCGGTCGTCTTTTCGTTAAAAAAAAAATAAAATAAAATAAAATAAAAATAAAAACCAAAATGTAAAAAATCCGATTAACGCAATAAATTCAATGATTATATCACGAACACTTCGATTTTCTCGACACGTCGATCGATTCTCAAGTTTATATCGTGTACAGAATGTGAATGCAAAGATTCGTTTGTATATGTTTCATTCGGAATTAATGCGAGTAATTTTGCGCGCGATATCGGGATTAAATTGCGCTTAGGAGCGCAGCTATGTACACGCGCACTTTCACTTCGGAGGGTAATTCGCCGAAGTTCAAATGTCGGTGAGGTGCCGGTAACATTTACGTTTCATCGTGCTTTATCATTACCGTTCGCGAGCTTTCTTGTTCAATTAACCTCGCGCGTGTGCGCTCGCGTGACCGAAACGTACAATTTTCAATTCCTTTCTATCAGACGCGAAACAAAGGAATTTTCGTATCGCGCGCGATTATCTTTGCGCCTCCCCGCGATAAGATGCTCTCCCGTCCTCTCTCTCTCTCGACTCTCGAAGACATTGTAACGCGCGTTGCAAAGAGAGTCGCGGGACTTTTAATTATCGCATGGCGCGTTAAAAGTCCGCCTCCGTCCCGAGTGGGAAGAGTAATCCTTTTTTTACGGCGAAAGCCGCTTGTACGCGCGCAGACGAAGAGACAAACGAGTCGTGGAGAGAAGAGCAGGAGAGAAGCGGTACAACACACCGGTCTCATATCGCATAAGTTGCCAACGGACGCCATGTAGCCGCGGCGTCCGCCATCTTGTAATTAGGGGATCAAGAAGGCATCGCTTTAATGAGCCGCGGGCTCGACGCAACTCGTTCGCTCGCGTTGCGGGGCGATGCGGAGCGTGCAAGAGCGAAACTTGTAATATAAAAGCGTATACCGACCAACCGCGGACGCAGGAGCAAAAAGGTGTGCTCGAGCAAAGTATTTCATACGCCACGACGGAGACAGAGCCGTTGTGAGAGAGAAAGAGAGAGGAGACCAGAGGCGAGGAAGAGAGAAAAACGTACCGGGGAAAGAGGAGTCGAGGGAGTCGAGAAGAAACAAGCGAAGGTGCAACGCTCAAAAGATACAGAGAACTCCGCACGGTACCGGAGAAGAAGAAGAAGAAGAAGAAGAAATAGAAGAACACAGGATGAGAGAAAAAGAGAAAGAAGGAAAGACAAAAGGAGATAGAGAATGGAAGAAGGAAGAAGAGAAGCGGATATGGAGGAAGCGGATGAAGGACGACGAGAGAGAGAGAGAGAGAGAGAGAAAGAGAAAGAGAGAGAAGCGCAACACGCGGAAAGAATACGTCAGATAGTACGAGAAGGAAAAAGGGAAGAAAGAGAGAGGACAGAGCGCGAGGGGATAAAGAGAGGAGACGGGAAAGAAGGAGGACGAGAGGTACCGGGGGGAGAAGACCGAAGGATTCAATTGCAATAAAAGTACCGTGTCCGTAATCTTAGACGGCGAGGTGTAGGAGAAGGAGAAAGGGGGGTCTCTGGTAGGTCGAGCCACCGCACGAGTTACGTATGAGGAATCTGCCACGGGCGTGGCTACATCAACGAGTACGCGAGGAGAATGAAAGTCTCTCTCTCTCTCTCTCTCTCTTTTTGCTCTTCACCATCGTGATTTTTTTCAGCCGCACACACACACCGCGCGCAGAGAAAAGTAGCGATATTTTCGTCATTACGAGAGATCGGGCGGCGATTCGACACATTCCTGACACAAAACCGCGATTTTTCTGCACGGTTATATTACATATCGAAAATTCTCGATCATTGCTGATTCGATTTCGGATCGTAAGTTATTAAAAATAAAAAATAAAAAAATAAAAAAAATAAAAAATTCACGAGTAATTGAATTAAAAAATACTGCCGCGTAACGTGAGGTATTAAACGGAAAATGTCGATATCGAATACGGTGCTTCGCCGATGTATATTCGTAGCCGCGCGCTGTCATAATGGCGCAGTGTATATGTACCGAGGCGATATAGCACCCTGGCATTGAGACTCGGCTATAATGAAAGACTCGAGTTGTACGCACACATGTATCGCGTATGTACGACGTGACAGGCGGATCGTGTTATACATATGTGCGGGATACTCCGGCGAATATCATCGAATCGAACCTCGGTGCGTGAACCTCAGTCCGCGCAAAACGCGGACTTTCATAATATATTTGCGCGCTTTTGCATTCAATTCGCATCGGCGAACTATCTCCGAAACCCGATCGAAAATGAAAAATCGCGAAATACTCGCGAAAATATTTATTATATTCATAAATTTATTTATTATATTCATAAATCTATGTGCTAAAACAACCGCAACGAAATCCGATAATAACAACGCATTGTTATCGATTTTGATTTCTAAGATATACGACTTTAGTTGTAAAATCCCACACCGGACTGGCCATGTGCGTATCTCGGGCGAGAGAGCTCGTCACGAATTTCGCTACGGGGCAGGTTACGAGTTACGTCCAAGGCGCACCGGTCTGCTGCGTATATCCGACCGATCTGCGCGTCGCTTGCAACCGGCGTAGATTAGACGCGCGCGATCTATCTATGCGTCCGCAACAAAATCTCTCCCGCGTGTGTATCTCGTCGATTGCACGCGCGTCTATCTCGCGACCCAAGGCATCATCGAGACGTGCAATTGCGCTCATTTCCAGTCGCAATTTACGCGAGCAATATACCGATCTGCGCGTCTTGCACGAGAGGGAGAGAGAGAGAGAGAAAAAGAGATGGTGCAGGAGGAATTAGAAGTGATTTCCTCGATTCGTCATAAACGCGGCACACGAAGCCGTGAAAACGGCAATGTATCGATCTGTCGATCATTCCCGACTCGATTGCCAGGCATCACTGAATGGCGATCGCGCCGCCAATCGCCGCGTTGCACTTTGCTCGCTTCGAACGCGAGTCTACGCCCCTCGGCCGATCGATACAAGTCGATACGACACACTCTAGAATTTGTTCCAGCATCTCCCCAAGCCATTGTATTATAACGTTGTACAATTACGCGACAATTATATGCAAGCGCGTTCTCTGCCATTGCGGCGAGGAGAAACTGTGCATTTTGCAATATTGGCGCAGCTGTCACATATTCCTTTCTGCCTTCACGTCCCACAGCCATTATCCCTCTCGCTATTCGTCTATTTAACGTGCATGTAGGACGTCAATAATCAAGGAGAGAGAGCACAAACGTTAACTACTAGTACGCGAAGCTTATACGAAACGAGGACGAAGATCGGCAAGATAACCGTGTAAATTACCGTGTTAATTATTCTCCTCCTCGGCAACCACCCCGCTGATGAACTTGGCCAAGTTTCTCTCTCCGCGAGTTTCCAGGATATCAAGCGGATAAAGATCTTATCGGGATACTCGATCGCGAAACGAAGACTGTGTTTGCCAGTATTAACATGTTATTCCGAGACAATGTGTCGTGTCCCACCCACATTTGTACCTACGCCGCGAATATTGCGGCCACGAGGGTTAAATGATATGCCGCTCGGTGGCCACGTATCGTTCTCGGTTGCACGCCCGAGGAAAGTTGTATGTTGCGCGCGTACACACACACAAACACACACAAGGCAATTCGTAATTTTCTGTCGAACGTATCGCGCGCGCGGCAACAAAGGAGCGTAATTGAGCCACGCAGATGTCCAAGTCACGAATCGCGCTCCTCGTCATCTGCTTGTAACGTCTCGCGCGCGATGGAATCTCCGTGATTATCACCCTCGATGAACAACCGAGTGAATATTCTCCTCTCCTCCTAAGTTGAAAAGAAAACACGAAGGATTTGTATCGCGGATTATTTTTTTTGTAAACTCGCGTAAGACGAAAGCAAGTTTTTTTTTTTTTTTTATTTACGCGAAACTTCAGATCGTCGACGCAGTTTCGCGGAAGAAACCAGATGACCTCTCCCCGCGCGAAGGATCAATATGAAGTATCTCGGGAGACGAGAGAATAATCAGGAAGTATCTCTCCGAACTGCGAGACGAGATAGTTGGAAACTTGGAGAGAGCGAAGGGAAACGTTCGGCGGATACACACAGCCGCGAAGAGACCGTAGAGTTTCGGGTTACGTCACACAGTCGAGACGTAACGAGCGCCTCGTATATATCAGGTCACCTCCCTCCCTCCCTTCGTCGTTCGCCCCGTGTTATTAGCGAATTCCGACGAATCCGTGGCCGACGAAATCGATCGAGCGCGGGCGGTCGGAGTTTATCGGGCGATCCGCCGTGTTCGGAGGCCCCGCGCCGAAAGGGAGAGACCGAGGGAAGAAACGCGCGCGAGAGTAGAGACGAAGGAGATAACACGGGGCGCGCAACGTGTCGGCTCGCCACTTCGGGTTTTATTTAAATGAATCGTCGCGCCCTGTGTTATTTGTCGGTCTAGGAATAGAGGGGGAGGCTTCGAAAGAGAGAGAGTGAGTGAGTTCGTGCATCGCGGGGAGAGAAACATGCTCTTAAGAGAGCACGACCGAAAAAGTTACTCCGTTTACGCCAGCTTCACCTCGTGAATCAGATACAGGTATCTGCAGCATAATATATCACACAAGAACGTTTGGCTCGAGCCCCTCGGGACATGCGGGTGTATAATCTTTGGCCGGTCGAGCGGAGCTAAGAGTTTGGGCCCAATTACAGGGCCAGTACCACCGAGCGGACGGACGGACGGACGAACGGACGGACGGACGAACGGACGGACGGACGGACGAAAAGAACGAAAGAAAGAAGAACGAACACGAAAGCGCGCGCGCGAATCTCTCTTCTCTACCTTCGAAATACTTTCTCGAACATCGCGATCGCGACGACGATGTGCGTGATGCATACAAGCGGGTAATATAAGAAGAAACGTACACACAACGTCGTTTTTTATGATCGCGGCGACTAACGACGTACCTATACGGAAATTCGCATAAAGAGGAGACGGTCCTCTTGCGTTGAGGGGGAGGGTAAACGATAATAGCCTCCGACGAAATTCGAGTCATCCACGTTGCTTTTACGATCCCGATCGCTCGTCTTCCAGGTAAAACAGTTAGATCAAGGGGGATCTGAGCAAAATTCACGCGTTCCGAAAGACATTAAACGCGCATGCGGTTTTTCACATTTTTTTTTTTTGCGAATTATTCGCGACACGACTATTTTCCGCGAGCACCGCGGAACTCGTAAGCTCGCGTTGTGATTAACGCATTACTCGCGCGACACACGGAAAATCGGGCACGAGGGAACGAAACGTTAGACGGAGGAGATCCGCGTTTATAGCGAGACGAAAGTGAAATTCGCAATTTTGGCGAGACGTTTAAATGTGTTATTGGATGAAACGGATTCGCGACGAGTCAATTAATATTCCGGCGTTAAAAAGTGTTAAACACGGATAGCGTTTCTGTAATTGCAAGCAAATGAGGTACATAATCAACATACATTATAATCGAAACTGCGATATAATTGTGTAAATTGACCGTGGGAGGTGCCATACTCGCGCGTGGCACACAATTATCGAAACAAATATTAAATGATTTTATAAGAGCATTTGGAATATTCGCGCGCGGCCGGTTACAACGATAGCTGTGCACGTCCGCGACGAATGACGACGGTGGAAACACACATTAAAGCGCTCTCCTATCGCGAAATAACAAATACGAACCGAAATGAACAACGAAAAGCAGGAGGAAGAAGGGGGGAAGATTTATATACAGCGTACGGCGCATATACAATATATATATTTAATACATTTGACGTTTCCAATTACTTCGCAAAACAAAATACGTAAAACGCGATAAAGAGTTAAGCAAATAAAATTCTTTTACTTAAATAATTACGCGCGACGACGTGTCGAATTAATTAGATTTCAAAAAAAAATTCTTCCTTCGCGTTGTATATATATAAAAAAAAAAAAAAATAATAATAATAATGCACGCTTGAATATAAAATCGGAGCGCGTGAACATTTGTCTGCACTACATTTGTCTCTGCGAAAAATTTGCTTTTACTCGATGAAAAAAAATATTTTATACAATTTATTTATCTTTCATTCCGAATAATTTCCGCGCCAAAATTCATCGCCGCTGTACACACATTTCCGTTGCGTTAAACCGCAATTATATCGTTTTTTTTTTTTTTTTTTTTTTTTTTTTTGTGAAATTCACGAGGCGGTTTTGCGTTGTCAATGGGTGGTCGCGGAGCGATACGACGGGATGAAAATCAAAGGGCGAAACCTCGTAAGGGCTTCCCTCTTCCTGGGCCGGACGAAGCCCAGGACTTTCTCTCTTCTTCTTCTTCTTCTTCCCGGGCACATAATTAGCCGACATCTATCAGCCCGGAGCTATCGGCTCTGTGTGTATCTAGAACCACTCGTCGTCGAGACAACGTTGCATACGGCAGTTTGTGTCTTCTTACAGCGCGGAGTTATCTATCAGGAAAAATGTCCGTTACGTGCGCTTTCGTCGGTGCGCAAAACCTTTTCGAACTTCGAACGGCATCGCTCCGCGATGCGACGAGACAACGGCAAGAATTTTCGCCAAGGCTTTTCGCGCTCACAAGCGTGAAAACAATAATATTAATTTATGCGCGGAATAACAAACGCGTCCAGATAGCGAGTGTATCAATTTCTCGAAATGCGCTGTGACATTCGTCGTTGTATTGTGAAAGCTAATATACTGTGTTATCAAATATTCACGCATTCGTTCGCGTATAACTTGACAAACTTGAATAACTAATATAATAAATTTTCTTTAGAGTTCCACGAATAAAAAACTTGTCCGATATCTTTTGTTACGATAAATACTCTTCGAATGCTTAAAAATGAAATAATTACTTGTAATTAAATAAGGCAACTTATTTTTTAATTCTTTGAAGTGTGAAACTGCTCTGTACAGAAGTGCAGAATGCGCTTTTCGTATCGTGGCGCAATTCGTGACGCGATCGTCGGGGGATTTAAAATTCTGACATTTCGTACGTGTAATGATCTGATATATCTCATTATGACTGCGCGCCCGATGCGCATAATTGATAATGTACACTTTTAAAGGGAACGTGCTAATTGCAGAGATACAGTTCGGAAATATGCCGCTCGGGCAGGTGTATAGACAGACAGAGAGAAAGAGAGAGAGATCGCGCGCTTTATTCTCGTCGAAAATTCCGCCACACGCGATTTTGACAAACAAAACCTCCGCGCCGGTGTGCACGCGCGCGCGCGCGTGAGCGCACAGCGAACTTCCGAAACTAATTATTTTGTCAGTTGCATTTCGACGAGTCCGACGAGCCAGAATCGACAGTTGAACGCTGGAGAACCGATTTCTCATCCGTCAAACGATCCGTCCCTCGAAATATTGAATTCGCCGTTTACCGCGGAGCTTCGTTCCGCGTTACGGATATTAATTTTCATCTATTGTCCACTATATCTCGACGTATTTGGACGCGCCTGGAAACCTTGCCAATCATTGAATGTTGATATTACCAGTATTATACGCGGATCTTTGTACAACACGCGCGCATAATTGTTGACACGCTTTTGTTTCTTATTAAAGCAATCAATATTTTATTCAAAAGATGTTCCTTTCGCGCAACACACGTAAAATTTCAGAAGATTAAGAACAATGTAACATTTTACGTACATTAATATTAAAACGTACAGATGGGAAAGTCTGCTTCTTAACAGCGTCATTTGATCGTTTCGGAAACGCGACATCGTCGATTATCCGTTTATCCGGTATATATAAACGACACGTTTCCCGAAGCAATTCGTCTTTGTCGAGGACACTTGCGTGTCGATTGTGGGCGAGGAATCGTCGATTAAAAAGATACGTATTTAAGTCGCGCATACACATGCCACGCGAAATTTCTAAGAACGACGGATAGAATCTTGAGATAATCTTGACACGGCACGAGCTATACATTACATTAATTATCGGTACACCGTATATGTACGTGCGTGCGCGTCCCCGCGCGCGCGCCGTTTCTATACCGCGAAAATCATTACTCCGTTTCTGCCAACTTATCAGATGGCATGCGATACAATACGTAATGAGAGCCTTGAAATCGACGGGCGATCGCACCTGCGGCCAATCATCCGCGAAAAGAAAACGGATACAGTCGCCGCGCGTTTTTTTTTTTTTTTTAATCGTGAATTTACGATACTTAAAAAGACTACATTTTATTGCGCCGACGATATAAATTTATCGAAATTTATCGCGTGTCTAAAAAGAACGAACATCTGCTGTTCGATACGTTAATCGAAACAGTGTGAAAAACTGTTTATTTCTAATACGTTAAAATGCAATTTTCGACTCTCACACACAATCCCGTGTCACGTGACGCGGCAAATGCGAAAAATAATCGGAAATATCACGGTGAAACCGCGTACAACCGCGAAACATGCGTGTGCACGCGGTCTGCAATTTTCGAAGGAGAACGACATTAGCGAAAAATATTAGTTAATCTAGAGTCCGCGAAGATGATTATGCAAATTATGTTTATTACGGCAATAACATTGTTGGTTATCTGGCAAATCGCGCGATAGCACGCACATAGTTATCTCTCCCCGAACGCTTGTTCGCGACGCTTGACACATCCAATCGCACAAGGAGGAACACCTGCGGGCGAAAAAAATGCCCGCCCCGTTCAACATTCGCGCTGCCGGGCACATCTGGCCACTAGCGACGAAACACGAGGGCGAAATCTTAAAGGAAAGTGAAAGCTTCCATTTATATTCAACGTGCGACTTCCGCGACCACGGTTAACGTTAATAATCGCGTGAGAAATTCCGCGAATTCCGCAAGCGGAAATATTATAAACGAACATTGAAGAAACAAGAGACAATCTTATCTGTACTGGCGCACTTCGTCTGAAACACGAATGTTTTTTCTTTCTTCTTTGCAATTCTTGAGGATTCAGTAACATTGTCAAAATGCGTCGAATTTCTGGGCAAGTCTGCGCGGAGACAAATTTTCGTACGCAGAAAATCTAACGCGAGACGATTACTCGTCGCGATTGCGTTCAATAAACGAAATATTAAATATAGAAATATTCTGAACACATTGAAATATTCGTTTGAACACACATTGATGCTAACAAAACGGCAAATTAAATGGCAATTACGAGGCGAACGCGAGAGATTTATTTTGCAACGTACGCACACACTTTGCGATACACTGCGATTCGACGGAACAATAAATCTTTCGCTCTCTCTTAATCGTTTAATTCGCCTCTCTTTTGTATATCATAGAGAGTTACTCTTACTCGGGCTCTCTCGTCAATTTACTTTGACCCATTACTGTCTCTCCGCATGATGCGTGTTTTAACGACATGCGTCGTTTCCCTTCCCGATTCGGGGTGATTGCCGCGCTAACGAAAGCGACTTCGCGAGTCACTTCCCCCGGAGAACGGCTCTTGGAGAAACGAAAAGCGACACCTGCGACTCGCAAAAATGCACGATGAAATTCACGCCGCGGGCGACGCCGGGGACCATATTCGCGCGCGCGCGCTTTCGTATATGGCGCGCGAATGCCCCCGAACGATCCCTTTCAGTTCGCGTCCGCGAGCGTTTACCATAATTCATGTTAATTGTCCTCAGCACGCGCGCAGCTGTCCCAAATCCCACGCGCCGTGATTGCATTTCGCTGCGGGACAAACATTTCGAACAGTTTCGGAGTCTGTACTTAGGTGCGCGCGCGTCTGCCAACGGCGGCGCAAACGGGGCATTATATCGTCTCCGTTCGCGCGGAGAGTAACCCCTTTTTCGTGTCCGGGGGGAACGTTTTTTTTTTTTTTATTTTTTTTTTTCACGCGCGCTTCCCCGAAGATCTCGGATTCTCCTTGCGAGTCTAATGGCGGATACGCACGCCGTGTGTGATTGCCTTTCGTTTCACGAGAGCGATTAACGAGGCAAGAAACAAAAAAAATCAGATCGAGTTTAATTCCACAGGTGATAATTTCGGGAAATTCTATCGAAACCCCGATAAGGCAGAAAATTTATTGTCAAGAAAGTATATCTGCGCGCGCACATACACATTCCGAGATTTACGATTAAACGTGTAAAGCGAAAGATGTTGAAGTTCCGCAGTTAATTATTCGTTCGACGTGAAATCGTGCGCGCGAAGCTGCCATAAATCCCGGCGCTCAACAGTGTCATTATTTAATCTTACGGAGGGCGATAATAGACGCTCTTCGAAGAGCGCGATGAAATTTAATTGGTCGCTTGTACCAATCGCTCTCTTTCTCTCGGTCGCGAGTCGGTTTATGTGTCTGTATACGTTTGCACACACATCTATTGCTATATATATTATTATACATTCGTGTGTGTGTGTGTGTATGTGTGTGATGCGCCGAGTCAATACGCAATTTTGACAGTTTATTGGCATACGGAATTTACATTGATATACGTCTGTTTGTCAGCGCAAAAGACCCTCGACAATACGTCCGATAAAACCGGTTATTCTTAACGAACGAAGAAACCGGCAGCGCGGCGAAAAAAATCGGCAGCGCGACGCGATTTCATTATTTAATCCCACGGGGCGATAATGGCCGCCCTTCGCACCGGGAAAAAGGATCGTGAGCGGCTCGCGAAGCTTCTCTGACACAGAGGGGGGAGGCAAAGAGAACGGTGCCCGGGCATATCGGTAACACTAACTCGAGGGGGCCCCCACACACGAGAGAGCCGAGAGTCGGTTGCTCGTTTCCTCTTCACCACCGGGGTCGGCGGTGTTGGCCACGTGGCGGCGCGTGCCGCAAACTAAAAAAAAGACCCTTCGTGATCTCTCTCTCTCTCTCTTTCTCTTGAGAGAGTCCAAGTTCAGTCGCGGGACGAATATAATTAACCATCAGTTTTGGGTTTCTTCGGAGGAACAACACCCGTGGCGCACACTCGTGGCGTGAGCTATTCAAAAGAGGGCAGAATAGCGACTGGCCAAGGGAGTGAGCAAAGGAGAGAAAGAGAGAAAGAGTAAATGGGAGAAAAGGGATCAGAGCTTGGTCCAGAGAACGAAGAAGAAAGAAGAGTCGGTAGGAGGGACACGAGGCTTAGAAAGGCGGAATATATTTCACAGGTCGAAACAACGCGTAAACGCTCGCGTAAACGAGGTCGGTGAAACGGGAGAAGAGAGCATCGTGCGATTCTAGCCGGAGAGCCGCGGAACAAAAATGCGCGTTTAAAGGAAGAAGAGGTTGTGGTACACACAGTCGAGCGTATATGCAAATGATTACGTGGAACTTAATCTTATTCCGTGTCTTTCATGAAGTGAAAATCGTTTCAAGTATCGGCCTGTGTAATTTGCATAAACAAAGATTTGTTTTTTTTTTTTTTTTTTATCTTCTAAGTTAAATAATTCGTCACTTTGCGACTATACTCAAACATTCGCGGTAATCGGACGGAATCGGACGATATTTTCGACGCATCCGGCTGGAGGATATGGTTCTGATTAAAGAAGCGATCTTGATTTAATTAGCAGAGTAATTGCAGGGTCGAATCTTTCGATATAGCTCAGGGGGACCGTTGACGGTCTTGATTGAAACGTTAGTTGAAAAAAAAAAAAAAATAATAAATAATCCAATTTCGCCAAGGCGGTCGTTACAACGCTAATTGCGTATAATCTCAAACCCCAGAGCTATGTTCGTCGAACCGAGTAATAGTTGTGCGAAACCGACTCAAAAGGGTCTTGACGATCATATTGGTATTGCAGATCATACCGTGAAACCGCGCGATAAATTTCTTGTTCAGATTTTTTTTTCGTCCACAGACGCGCATATAATTACATCATATTTTTACATATTAAAGACAATTTTTCTCTTTGCAGAAAACTGATAATAATCAACCATCTCCACATCGTTCCCACTAGGGGCGTCGTAGTTTCCGATAATACGTCCGATTAATTAATCAAAGGCACAGGGTTCGCTGATTAGAGGAGATACGTTGTCGAGTCCACTTCTGGCCTAAAATCGGCGAAGAAAGCACTCGAATCGAACGGCTCTTGGCATGCGCTCGGTAGCGCCGTCCAATAAACAAAACGAGGGTCTTTCTAGTGCTCTTCGCTTAGCAAACACACAACGCACCGGCCGAGTGCGTTGGCCACGTGCTAAGCTAAAATCATGATACTGTAAGCGCTTTACTTTTGTTACAAGGCGACCCTAATCGAAAACCATCATGCATCGAGTGCGCATCAACAGAATCGTCGTTACAAGAGATGACTCGACTCTAGCGCGAATTGCGTATTTAAATGAATTCTCGTCTGAAGATCGAAAGTTGTTTGATAAAATTTTTAAAACGCCAATTCTTACAATCTGTCAATAATTTTGAGATTCCAAAGAAAGTGTGTGCACAAGACGATCGTCACGTCTAAATTCGATCTCTCGTTTCTGGCTTCCGGGTGTGTTCAACGGGCGCGCCGAAGGCGGCGGCCGCTGGAGCCGAGGCCCCCGGGGCACCGCACGGGCCCCAAAAATAACCAATAAGTGCCCAATAAAAGCGGGACCGTTAAACGACCGGAGTTACTCGCGAGTAAAAGAGCTACCGGTTAATTACAGGTCTAACCCCGCGCTCGTATAGCCCAGGCGAGCGGAGAGAGAGAGGGCTTTAATAGATCCGTCTTTCGGCGGGCTCGCGCCTTCGCAATCTGCGCGCGCGCCCCCCCGCACGTGCAATTTTCGACGACGATTAAACGCGAACGCACGAATTACAAAGTTGCATGCGCGCGCCGCCGCCGCCGCCGTCGAATGTGTAATTAAGTAAAGGGCCCGTGTTACGTGGCGAAATACGATCCGACCGCTTTTTTCTCTCGCGCGGACGATATCCCGAGGATGAAACGCGATCTTCTTCTGTCCGCTTTTTTGTGTATCGCGGCGTTTTCAAAAGTACTTACTGCGTATCGCATTAAGAAACTTTCGGTTTCTGTAATTTAAAGTTTGTATTTTTGTGCTAAAAAGATCGAATAAACGCACCACGTTCTTTAATTTATATTTCGAGTAGAAATTATCCTTGTTTTTGTCTCGCGAGTTAAACTCCTGATCGCGACACTGTAAATCGGTGCGCAGCTTGCGGATGTGATTATATATATTTTCGCAACGACGTTCGCCGCAATATTATATTACTAAATCGAAGAGGGTAAATTCCGCGCGCGCGTACAGTCGACAAACGCCCCGGACGACCGCAAAACGCAAACACCGATATCCGGTCCCGGTGAAAGTAATATATTGGCACCTAATAATGACCGCAATCTATAATCTCTTTCAAGCCTCGTTCTTCATCAATTTCGAACCGCCGAGGCGGAGGCGGCGGTCGACAGGTTGACTTTCCGGTGTTGGACGAGAAAGGGACGCGCGATTCCCAAACGGAGGCTCTTTCGGGAGTCGTGTGCTCGCAACGGGGGTCGTATCCCGCAGGGCCCCTAACACCGACACCTTCGGACACTCTCTTTCTCTCTCTCTTGCATCCTCACTCATCCCGGATGCTTTCTCTGTCTTTTCTTCTTGCGAAACGCATGACGGATGCGCCCGCTCGATAGAGCCGCCTTCGAATTCCGTTTGTTCGTAATTTATTTTTTTTCCGATTATAAATCTACGTAAAATCAAAACTCCTTAATTCGGTTGTGGGTGCACGTCGTGGTCATTTTGTTTCAATAATAAATGTACGAAAAAAAATCATTTGAAGATTCAAATTATATCGAAAATATATACCGAAAGATACCGGCGATAAATTTGAAGCTGAGAAACGCGCGCGCGCG
>QVNZ01023959.1:0-31225 GCA_014825645.1 Pseudomyrmex dendroicus | reverse complement strand
AAAAAAAAAAAAAAAAAAAAAAAAAAAAAAAAAAAAAAAAAAAAAAAAAAAAAAAAAAAAAAAAAAAATACCGATTCATGGTAAATTTTTTATTTTTTTTTTTTTTTCCGACTAATGGTAAGTTACCGACTGATGGTAACAATACATAATAATAACTGACAGTAACTTACCGGCTGTTCCTAAGTAAAAGACAAAATAATGCCTGAGAATAAGTTACCGACTGATGGTAACGTACCGACTGCTGGTAAGTAAAACAAAACATCGACCGATGGTAAAAACAAAAAAATACCGACTGATGGTAAAAGCAAAAAAATTATCGACCGATGGCAAAGCAAAAAAAATACCGACTGATGGTAAGATACCGACTGATGATAAAGCAAAAAATACCGACTGATGGCTAAAAGGAAAAAATACCGACCGATGGTAACACACCGACTGACGGTAAAGCACACATATCGACTGCTGGAAGTTACCGACTGCTGATAAGATACCTACTGACGATAAAGGACTCATATCGACTGATGGTAAGATACCGACTGATGGTAAAAGCACAAGCAGCGACTAATGGCAGGGGGAATACCGACCGATGGTAAGTTACCGACTGGTGGTAGATAGAGCGCGCGAGAGAATACCGACTGATGGTAAGCGAAAAAATACCGACTGATGGTAGAAAAGAAAAAATACCCACTGATGGTAAATTAAGAACCAGATATCGACCGATGGTAAGGTACCGACTAATGGCAATTAAAAAAATATTCCGACCGATGGTTAAAAAATTACAAACACCGACTGGCGGCAAGTTACCGACCGATGGTAAAAAAATATCGATTGATGGTAAGTTTTCGATTGTCGGTAAACAAACACAAAATACCGACTGATAGTAACATGCCGACCGATGATAAAATAAAAAATATTATTGATGGTAAAAAGGATCAAAAAATACCGACTAACGGTAAAACTTAAAAAATACCGATCGATGGTAAAACGGCGAGTAACAATTTGACTGATGGTAAGTTACCGATTAAGTTGCCATCAGTCGGTAAAGTAGATTTGTAGAACAATACTTAAAAAAAATTTTACTTAAATTACGTAAATTTTACTTTTGCCAAAAAAACTTATAAATATTTTTTTTTATCGTAACTTATTCTTAAACGTCGAAAATAAAATTAAAAAAAAAAAAAAAATAAATAAAAACAAAACAATAAGTAAATAAAAAAAATTTTATTTCTTGTTATCTCTACTCTTGTCAAAACCTTAAAAAAAATTATTGTTAATTCTATTCTTACCAAAAACTTAAATATTTTTACATAAATGATTTTTAAAGGTACAAAAAAAAGACATTTGTAACGAACTCTTCTTAAATGTCATCATTTCCAAAAAAAACATCTTCGAACAAAAGTTGTACATTTTGACGAGATAAGAAGAAAAGGTCTTATGGTCCGAGTCTTAATCTCTATTACTTTAAGAGTTATAATTTTTCCAAGTTTGCAAAAACAAAATTAAACCAAAAGCACAACATTTAAACTATTGGACTACTGCATTCCATAGAAACAAACTCAGAAATTAACAAAAAAATTACAAAAGTCACTAGACTTCAAATTCAACAAATCTAATTGGTACAATTTATTTTTTCAAGTTTATTCCATATTGTTACATAAAACCAATCTCACAAACTTGGAAAAATTATTCGGAAACAAAAAACTTGACTCTTACCGTCAATCGTAAAGATGACATCTTTTAAATTTTACAACAGTTTTAAGATTGTTTTATAATTATCTTAAAATTGTATCATTAAACAAAACTGAACTGTAGTACAATCAGAAAGTGTGATAAAACATTTTTGTTGCCCGAAATAATTTTAAAGAATAATAATTTGCATCTAAATTAAAAAAATTTGCTCAAACGTTCGAATCTCACATTTTCGTGGTCCTAGGAAATGTTGCAACATTTTTTTCAAGTGGAATGAAAATCAGGAAATTTGCTGCGAAACGTTTGAATCTCACATTTTTCTAGTTTTATGGGATTTTAGAAAATACCGTAACATTTAGGGGAATTCGGAGATTTTCTGAAATCTTTTAATTATTCTAATTGTTTCAGGCAATTTTTTTTTTAATTATCTTAAGGTTTTGGAAAATAAGAAAATTCGCTAAAACGTTCGAATTTTACATTCTCGTGGCTTAAAATATTTTTTTAATATTTTAGTTTTCAGTATTTACGACAATCAATAAAAAAAAAAAAAAAACAATTACACGCATATTTTACACTTGACAATCAAATTTGTCAAAAGCAATCGCAAGTGAAAAAAATTAAGTAGTCTAATTGCGATAATGTTTTATAGGTAGATATATTTTTAACAAATACAGATATATTAAGAATTAGGTGAAAGCTGTTGGTAATAACTAACTATTTATATAATAAAGTAATTATGAAAAAATTAACAAATAGAGCGAATTTGCTAATATTCGGTTAAGTAGTGTTATGTTAAATTGATCATAGTGCGATTTTAACACCGTTCTGTAATTTAAGCAATCGGCGAGTTTTGCTGATATATCAGCGTCATCTCGCCATTTCCCAGAGTGTGTGCCAATCTGGTGCAATTCTTGCCAAGTCTCAGCGATTCTTCTTATCTTTTTTCATCCGGATATCGGGTTGAGATTAAACTTGTTTGCATGTAAGTTTAAAGCTTTGCAGCCATGGTTCTATTCTTGTGTTTCGAAAATTCCTTATTCTGGTCTGTTCTAGTTCTATGCATTTGCAGCTGTTATTTTCTGTGTGACTGTTCAATTTTCACTTGGCGCTTGCAACATACGCGAGCGTATTGCTCGCGTTCGCATTGTTCGCGATTGCATTGGTTATGTCCGATCGACCAATGAGACGCAACGTGGTAAACTCGCCTTACGCTTGCGATCGTTGCAAGCGCCAAGTGGAACTTATTTTTAGAAATGCGGTTTGAGATTCAACGAGACAATCAAATGCATTGTCGTTCGACTAAACCGGAGTGAGAGAAATAGGATTTTCAATATCGTGTTACAGCTGCTACGAACCATTTATTTTTTACTGTGTTTACTGTGGTTACGTCGTACAAATTCTAAGTAAACGTCAGTGTTTTATCGACGACAATGTTTCGCAGTTCGACGAATTTCGACAAATTGCTAGGTAGTACACGTAGTTTCTTTCAAGTTTGTCATTCTTCCAAAATGTCGGAACTTATTGAGTCGTTGTCACTTTTAGATAAGGCAACGAGCAATTTGCAATTGGAACCAGATTGGCCCGCAATTATGCAAATTTGCGATCTTATACGTCAGAGCGATGTTCAGTAAGCAGAATCCTTGTAAAAATAATTATACATTGTAAATATAATGTAATGTAATGTAATGTAATGTAACGTAAGATTACGATTAGTCGCACACATACACATTTTTATATCAACTTTTTCTATTCTATGCTTCTGTTTGGTTATTCTTGTAGTTATCACAAATTTTCAGTATTGTTAGTAATATCGTTATGTGTATGTGTTCTTACAAATTTTTATTTATTTAGGCCAAAAGTTGCACTTTCTGCCATACGAAAAAAGATGATTAATAGTAATCCACATATAGCTCTATATGCGTTATTGGTAAGATATCTATATTTAATATATACATGTATATACAATGTGTAAGTTATCCTTGTTTTTTTTTTTTTTTTAACGGAGAAAGAATTATTTGTATTTATTATTTCTGTTTTTTCAGGTATTAGAATCCTGTGTAAAAAATTGTGGAACGCTGATTCATGATGAGATAGCTACCAAACAATATATGGAGCAACTTAAAGAGTTAGTTAAAACTTCTCCTCATGAGAATGTCAGAATGAAAACTTTGGAGTTGATACAAGCTTGGGCTCATGCGTTTCGTAACAGTCCCAAATACAGGACGGTTCAAGTGAGATTATAACTTGCTATATTATGTTTTTCTTAGTTTCGCATATGTAAGAGAATACTTTTAGAAATCAAGTGCTTGTAAAGGGAATGTAATATTCGCTGTGTTCTCTTTTTGGAGCTTGTCTTGTTTTTCTTATGCGGTTGTTACTTTTCACAGGATACTTTAAATATAATGAAGGCTGAAGGATATCAATTTCCTGTTTTGAAAGAAAGCGATGCCATGTTCAGAGCGGATACCGCACCTGCCTGGGCGGATGGTGAAGTATGTCATAGGTGTCGTGTAACTTTCAGCATGGTTCAACGAAAACATCACTGCAGAGCGTGTGGTCAAGTTTTTTGCGCGCAGTGTTCCGGTAAAGTCTCTACTCTGCCAAAATTTGGAATTGAAAAGGAAGTGCGAGTTTGTGTAGCTTGTTATGAACAAGTTAATAAGTAAGCTTTCGTTTTGTTCATCTTTTATTATGTTATTTCGTCATTTTGTTTCACAATATTTCACTATATTTCTTAGACCGTCTGCAACGCAAACCAAAGATACCGATCTCCCGGTGGAATATCTCAAAAGCACTTTGGCTCAACAGCAACAAGTACGTATCTAGATTTTATTGAACAATAAATATCGCGTTACATACACCGCGTTATGTAACGACAATAATAATCTTGTACAGAGATATATTTCATGCGATCTCTTATTAAAATAACACGTGCTCGTACGTTGTATATATTAATCTTCTTAATTGAATTAAGATTGCTGTATGTTACACATATACGCAAACATACTATATTTCAAAAATTATTCATCTAATCAACTTGGTTGACAAACATAGCTACTCTGGTACGTCAGATATATTGTTTTTTTCTTGTTAATTATTTTACAAAATTAATGCATGCGCGTTTGTGTGTGTAAGAACATAAGTGAGAATAATATATTATTATGCGTAAATACGTAATATTACGTGTAATAATTACAAATTGCGTACTAATACTTTAAATATTATTCAATGCCACTTGTTACATATAATCACGTCGTTGTCTTCTTGTAACAAATGTTTAAGCTTTTTTTTTTTTTTAGTAATTGCTTTAATTTTAACATAATTGTTAGCAGTTGTATATATTTTGTGGATATGTAGCATTTCGTATTTATATTTTTATAGGTTCCAGTTCGAAAAACGGAAGAAGAACTCCAAGAGGAAGAAGAATTGAATCTAGCCTTAGCTTTGAGTCAAAGTGAAGCTGAGCAGAAAGAAAAGGAAAAGAAACGCGCTGCGAGTGCTTTAAAATCTAATACTACTTCCATGTCTAAATCTTATTCGCCACCACCGTCACCTGTAAGTTGGGGGAAATGTGACACTTTGTTGTTACATAGATAATTATGATAATAATTAATAATTGTTGTGTAATTTCGTAGTAAACTGTTAAAATTAGTGCTTCAGCATACTTGTTCCTAATATGTTTTTACTTTACAAAAATTTGAATGCGCATTGAGATATGTATCCCACCGTTCTGATGCTTGTTATTAGGGTCCTAGTCCGTTGCGAGTGCAAGATGACGACGACATCGATCCCGAGCTTGCTAAATATCTGAACCGCAAGTATTGGGAACAAAGACAAACTGTAAGTGAAGAACATGCGTCGAGAACTGACGTGACTAGTCCTTCCGCGCCTAATATAAGTAGCCCGATGCCCCAAAAAATCGCACTTGCGAAGCAAGAGAATGGCGAGATCGATACTCAAATGGAAGAATTCGTAAGTGGTCTTAGATCGCAAGTAGAAATTTTCGTTAACAGGATGAAGAGTAATTCTTCGAGAGGAAGATCGATCGCTAACGATAGTTCCGTTCAAACCTTATTTATGAATATAACAGCCATGCATTCTAGGTATATGAAATTATCAATTTGTTCTATTTCTTAAGTGATGTGTAAATTAAATTTCATATAACCAAAGATACGCGCTCGTTTATAGATTATTGAGATACATTCAGGAACAGGATGATAGTAGAGTCTATTACGAAGGTTTGCAAGATAAATTAACTCAGATGAAAGATGCTAGAGCCGCTTTGGATGCACTCCGAGAAGAACACAAGGAAAAGTTACGCAGAAGAGCGGAAGAAGCTGAAAGACAGCGACAGATGCTAATGGCGCAAAAACTGGCAATCATGCGGAAAAAGAAGCAAGAATATTTGCAGTATCAACGTCAGTTGGCTTTGCGAAAAATTCAAGAGCAAGAGAGGGAAATGCAAATGCGTCAGGAGCAACAGAAACAGCAATATATCATGGGTATAAATAGACAACTTTTCCTATTTTTCTTTGAAAATAGTCACATATTTCTGAGAGTATCGCGTTATCGCGTTACTTACATTTTTTTAATAGCCTGTTAACATTTATTCTTATTCTTTTACAGGGGGTTATCAAGCAGTTTCGGATTATATAGGAGGACCTTCTCAAGGATCGCCTGTTCGTCATGTGCACTATGCGACTCCTGGAGCTAATTATCCTATGTCACCGACAAATCAGGGAGTTTATATGTATGGACAATCACCCATGGGTCAGTATGGCGCTATGCAAGGCTATAACATGCCACCGATGAATACTCTACCGGTGCATATGATGCCGCCACCACTTTCCAATCCGGAGCAACAATCGACAGATCCGTCTATCCAAGGACAGGAGAATTTGGGTCGTGTGTCTATATCAGGCCCAGGAATGGTGAGTTAGTTTTTATGGAGATTCACGAACGTCTTTGTTAGCCTCTTAAACAATTCTTAAATATCTGATAAAATTTATGATTTTTCTAGATGCCTCCTCAAATGCCGCCTATTCAGCAACTTCAACCGCCGAGTAATCATCACATGGGACCGCAACAGGTTCCTTCGGTGCACGTATCATCGGGACAAGCTGCTGCTGCTGCTGCTGTTGCTGCTGCTGCTGCTGCTGCCGCCGCTGCTGCTGCTGCTGGCAGGCATATATCGCCTCAACAAACCGTCTCTTCCCAAATCCCGCAGCAAACTCCTCCTCCAACTCAGATCGGATTGCCTCTCATGCCTCAAAGTCACGTTGTCGGTCTTTCATCGGGTCCGGGGACTCACGTACCTGGTGGAACCACTGTGCCGGTTGGTCTGCCTCCCCACATAAGATCGCAGCAACCACAGTCCACATTGCCTGTTAGTACCCAAGGATCAGCTCATGTTTCCAGCGCTGCTATTTCGTCCCAGTCTTCGAGTGTAATCCAAATACCCGGCGGAGCTGTTCCCGCAACTAGTCAAGCTTTACCTGGTTCGCAGACATCTGGCGTATCGGCGATGCAAGGAATATCGCCTGCGGTGATTCCGACGGCGCAGACAATGCCGTATCAGCCAGCTCCTCCTCCTCCTCCTCCTCCTCCACCTTCTCCTCCTCCTTCAGTCCCGACAACAGCTAGCGAAGCTCCGAAGAAAGAAGAAGATGTAAAACCTACGACTGCTGAGCTAATTTCTTTCGATTAAATAGATGATTATGTGCAAAACATTTAAAAGCGTAATAACTGTATTTAACTCTTTTCTTCCTCTAAATTACAAATATTATACTTTGATGAAGGCACGAGATACGATTGCTTTTTGTTTTTATTAAATTTAATGTTGTTAAACTGACTACGTTAGCAAAATACAATACAAAGAATATAACTTTCCGCTCTATACGTTAATTAATTTTATACATGCTGAGCAATTATTTTATTATATCAGAATAAAGTTGTTTCTTGCTACCTTGTTCCTCGCAAAACGAGTTGTTAGACATATATAAATATGTGTGTTATGTATGTACAGAATATCTTTGCAGCATATAAAATAAAATTATAAATACAAATAAAATTATAAATTTTTAATATAATTTAACTCACACATATGTTATTCTTTAGACACACATTTGGCACTTATTACCTTAGTTTTCTAACTTACTTTAGGATTATTTCAATCAAACGTGTATTTGTCACAGCCTCTAGTTTTTCTGTTGCATCAAGTATAACAAGACAAACCAGATGAGTTGAACGTCAAGTGAGTCAACTTGTTGAGAGTTTATCAACAATCTTTGAGATCAACCATCAAGCCATTGAGTCACGTGATGCTTCTTTTGTTCATCACACTTGGCGCAACTTGGTCATCCAAAACAGGATGATTTTTATTGGTTTTTACTACGTGTATACAAATAATAATAGATATTTTATCTAAAGATCGTACAATTTTTTCCTTCTATTTCTTTATTTATTATAGAAAAATTAATTAAAACAGGGAGATATATATACATACGAATTAATAACAAGTTTGTTTACGCTTACCGTTAAAACTATATAAATTATCCTTAAATAATTCTTCGTTTTCTTGCTTAAAATATAAAAATACTTACAAGAGACAGCATTAGTGAACAACTTGTGTACAAAAACAAAGTTTCAAACGCTGCGATAATCAGTATTTTTCTTCTTTTTACTTTTTCCAATTAATCGTAAGAGAATATTTTGTTTGTGTTGAAGAAATAAAACTATGTGACGATTCCATTACAGGAACATATATTTAATATGACAAACAAAATTTTACTAATTGTAAGATAAAACTGTTTATTAATTAGAAACTATAAACTAGAGTAATCTAAAGTTTTTTTTTTTTTTACAAACTTGAAAATTATAGTACATATACCCTCTCGTTTATTTACTGAATAAAGTTTTAAATTTTTCAAAGTTGGAACAAAATAAAGGCAGACAAATTTGTTTTTATCAATAAAAAAAATTCAATAGTCGATTGGGATCTGTGTTAAATCTCAGTAAAATACATATTTTCTAACAATGTGTTTCTAACGAATGTGAAATATCTTTCGAGTATTCTCGAAAACGCTCTTGGAACAATTTCAAAATTGTTTTTATATATTATTGATCAGGCAGATGTGCGTACAAAAATTTGTTGTCGAAAGAAAATAAATTCTTTTACTTATTCTTTGATATCTTAATATGTTTGTGAGTATCGTGACAATAATTGACAAGAAATTTTCAAAAAGGTCACAGAGTTTCATATTTGTGTTTATATGTCAATAAATAAAAATCTTTATAGTAGAAAGTATGAATAAACAATATTATATCAAATCTAAATTTTTTATTGCAATTTTGTTTATTAAAACAATTCTTGAAAATCGACTTTATTGTGAGACAGCTTTGTTGGAGGAAATTCTCGTTAACTTGATTGATTTTTTTTTTGATGAATTTAATATTGCAATCACACAGTTTCCACTTGACCTTTTCTGCGCGGCTTCGGCGCTTGATGTTCTTGCGATGATGTGAAAGACGTTTCTTCAGAGTGATTTCTGATTATAGACGAAGACTCACTGCTATTTGAGCAAGTGGTACCTTGGCTGTCTCTTCTTTCTTGACACAAATGCACTATGTTCATCCCATTAGACGTGAGAGAGGCTTTCCGAATTCGCATGTCTTCGAGAGGTATTTCCTCGCTCCGCGGTCTTGGCATCTTGGGCGAACTGTCTCTAGATCGCAAACCGTTTTCATGAACCTTCTCGTTTGAACTGGCATCATCGTGTTTGAAACTCGACGACGATGCCATTGGCCTAACATTTTCCCTACGCATTTGAGCCGCGAATCCAGGAACTTTGTTTACCGTAAACATTGGCCTCGCTTGATCCTTTTGAGATCTTATTTTTTTAATATCGTCTCAAGTTCATCTTCAAATGGATGTGTAGTGTAATGAGAGACGATTTGAATTTATGGTCTCTTAAAGTGATCTTAAATCATAAATCGGATTATAAATGAGTATTATATATAAATAAAATACCGTCCTTATATTAACTACATTTCAATAACTTACGTTCGTGACGTAACCCACGCAGAGCGTAATTCGGCGGTGTTGAACAATGAGGCATACTCGTCGGAATGTCCAACAATCTTGCAATCTGATTCATCTTCTTTTGTCGCGCTTTTATTCGTCCTTTTGTTAGCCTAAATTTTTCAATAGGCTTACACGATTGCAATCAAATAATAACGTAGTGTTGCGTAATTTGCTTTTCAAAAAAACTGCTCACCTTTGTTTGGCAGCCATACATCGGATGTGATCGTCAAAAATAAATTTAGCCGACAATAACGGTATACGATTGCCTGTACTGCTGCTTAATGGTTTGTAGATTGTAAGATGTAAACATCTCGAATCATCTTTGTCTCCAGTCACATCAATGTCTTGTAGAAATCCAACTAATTTGGCAACTCCCCAACCAAGTTTCCTTATATCAGGTTCCACAAGAATCAATTGTACGACATCAATAACTAAGAAACGACGAATTTTCTGGCCGTCTTTCCATACTACAGTGCACGCTAAAAAAAAAAAAAAAAAAAAACAAATCATAAAACATTAATTAGTTAATCGGTAAATTTTATTTATTTTGCAATTTTTTTGATTTTGTAATTTATCGAGCAATACATGCAAGTGTTAGCACTGAAGATTAGAATAAATGAAACAGTATACTAAATAAAAAGCTGTTATCCGCGAGTGGGGCATAGGTTGTTTTTTTTTTTTTTTATGATTGATAAACGTAATTAATTCAAATCTAGAACGTCAAGACAGGCACACGTAGTTACGGATATTTTGTTCACAATTTTACTTTGGTAGATAATGGCTCGGACATGTCGGTCTTCTATTTCATTCATTCATTTTAGTTTGTCAGAAAATTTAACTACATAACAGACAAATATAACTTTTACTTAGATCAAGAACGTTGTTAATTTGTACGCAATTAGCTGGATTGGTCAATGGTAACTGAGTTTCTACTTCCATGTTAAGTGTCAGAGATAGTTCTCTTATTAAAAAGAAAACTCTTATTGCACGTCGTGCCCTTTCCACCTGTAAAAGTAATTTGTTTTTTTTTTTTTTTTTTCTTTCCACCAAACTGCAATAATCTTAGTTAAGCGCAATTTATTTGAAAACACGTCTTTTCGTTTCGACACTTGCCTCGCCACATGGCAATCTCTTGCTAAATTCGATTCCGGTCATCGGCGTGCCTGTAGGAGGCAGTAAAATATTGCTGTCCATCATTAACCATTCGACATTTAACGGTCGTTTTTGTATTTCACTATATTCATCTTCAAACATGTCCAAAAAAATATCTTCGCTCTGAGAAATGGAGAATCAATAATTCTTATCAAAATAGCAACGAGACGAAAAACAAAGAGCATTTGCCTAAATGCATTTCACGTAATTATGTTGTTCCATTTTCACACCTTGTAAAAGTTTTTGAGTAGAGACGTGCTTTGTTCTTTCGCCGCTTCAATGACTGTCAGATGCGATTCTCGCAATGAACATTGTCCTTCGAATACTGTCAGTTGCGTAAGCAATTTAATGGCTAGTTCCAAAGTGACGAGCCTTACTTTGGCATCTGTTAAAAAAATTGATATTCTTGTAAAATTAGAAGCTTTGTAATTATTAAATTTTATTGGATATTTAATGCAACTTACTTGTTTGACAGCTTAAAGTTATAATATGAATCAATCTATCTATTAGCAATTCGTTATACGAATTCTTCGCCGACGTATTTTCATAAATTGGTGACAGGATTACATTTAAAGTTTTCCGACTTATACCCTTGCAAAATAATTACATCAACTCGTTATATTGACAAATATACAAAATAATTACAAACAAAACTCTAGATTTCTGAGAATTTATTAGTTACCTGGTTATTAGCTAATGCGTATAATAAACAAAGCGCGAATAGCGCAGCGTAATCATTTTCCACACATAATAAAGAATTAATAATTGTTTCGAGAAATGGTTTCTTTGCTAGAGATTCAAATACGTCGTTCTGACTTGGATTAGGAATCAAAGGACTCTCCAATGCTAAACGTTGTTCTTTTTCCTCATCCGTCACATTCAAGTGCTTAATTTCCTCGAGATCTTCTTCGCTTGAAATATTTGTGTCCAATTCTTGTGGCGTATGACTCTCGTGAACAGGTGTATTTACTGTAGAAGTGCTATCAAACGACGTACTAGGATGATTAAATTCTTGCGACTCATTGACTGCGTCTTCAGCTATGTTTTTTACGTCTTTTTCATCGCTATTTTCGTTGCAAACTTCTTTGCACGCAAATTTCGTCGATATCGTTTCGCTTACAATTTCTGTTGATTTTTCCAATGTTTCTCTCTGTGGTGAGGAAGGAACAAATTTATTAGACATTATATCTCCGAATTTTTCCAGAACTTTGTTTGTTCCAGTTTGAATTGTTTCCAAGTCAGACATGAGTATTACAGCTGCCAAAGTATGTACAAGAGGTCCGTGTGATACTATCAAAAATACTTGAGAAAGTAGAAAAAGTGCCACCACGACACTGACGTGTTTTCTCTCATCCTAAAAGTCCATTTATTTGTTGATATTATAAAAAAAAAACAAATCAAATACCAAAAATATTACTGATATTTTTACCTGAGTTTGGCACAAAACATTCTTATCTTTTATCAAAGAGTACACATAAAGCGGCACTAGTAGTTTATGTAATAAATGTTCTGACAAAACTTTATTCAAGTCCGATATATTCAAGCACAAGATATCATTTAGGTAATGTAAATGATCTAAATGTTCTGCAACTAAATCTGACAATCTGTTTTGACTCTGATGACTGAAAAAAGTACATTTTTTTAACAACAATAATTGAAAAAAAAAAGACATTTTACATATATGTACATATCTTGGCGAAACAAATTGTCAATACATACTCGGCATCATTTCGGACACAAGTGTCTAATTCTATAATGTGATCACCGATAAACCATACAAGATTACTGAAATATGGTGCAGCTGTGCGATCCCTTATGAAAGCTAGCATGGATCCGTCTTCCACACGATATACATTCAGTGTCAAAGTTCTCACAGCTATGCGTACCATGCCTTCCGAATGATTGAAGAATTTAATCGCTTCTGTATATAGTGGAAAATCATTGGTGTGCTGGTAAAGAAAAAAATTTATACTTTTGTCACTTGGCAACATAGAATTTGTATTAACTTTAACATAATTACAATTTATTTATACATATACTATATGTAACTAACAATTACATCGAACAGTGACAATATTTTATGCAAACAAGCATTGTTGCAAAAGTATAAAGTCAATAATAGCTTATTAATGATAGAAAAATATGATGAGCAATTTTAATACATTATAATAAGAAATGATAATATTCTAGGCGTACAGACGTATTATTATCAAACAGAGTAAACTCGTTAATAAAAAGAATAACAGATTATTATAACACGCTTACCTCGTTGTAAAAAAAATGAATGGTATGTGCATTTAGTTTCAGACTCAGTGTCTTCAAAAAACTGATATAATATGCCATCACCTCTTCGTCGCTAAAGTCAAATTTATGCACTATTATACTGTTCACGTGATTATTACTTAATAAATAATCTGTGTGAAAAAATCAAGAGGTCTTAATGAATTAATTGCAATAAGTACTTAATCGTACAAGTTGCTCTGATAAAAATATGTATAAAAGATGGTTTTATTCTTTACTTACATAAAGATGTTTCATTGCGTATATTTTCAAATAAAATATTCAGCGTTTGAAGTAATTGTACGCAAACGTAGCTTCCACACTTTTGTTTCATGATACGTAAAAAGAATGAAAGCATATTTTTTTCTAAAAAGAAGCTGAAAACAATATTGTACTTTTCATATTTTGCATGTAAACAGTCTTTAAACATGTCTTTATTTTTACTTTACATTGTTTATTCGGTAAATTTTAATAAGAGTTTGTCAAACAACATAAGACAGGTGTATGATACTTGTTATTCTTTTGTTACTTTAGACAATTGAAAGCTAAGGAATAAAAGAGAAAGATATCATACTCAAATACACTCGAGTCATTTTGATCGCCCCAAATAAGAATTTCAGCTATTGAGCGAAGAGTCTCAACCAATAAACCTCTGTTACTCTCGGATACAGTTTGGTTCTTAGATAAAACATTGTAGAGGTATCTATAAAAATGATATACATAT
This sequence comes from Pseudomyrmex dendroicus, assembly GCA_014825645.1. Lineage (NCBI taxonomy): Eukaryota > Metazoa > Arthropoda > Insecta > Hymenoptera > Formicidae > Pseudomyrmex > Pseudomyrmex dendroicus. The sequence continues at coordinate 17,297 of QVNZ01023959.1, read as the reverse complement.
TAATAAAATAAAGATACGATATTCTTTTTCAATAATTCGCTTCCACTGATATGTACTGTATTCTCCCACCGCTGCGACTACAACAGTTAGCGACTGTGATCAGCGGCGGCTTTCCTCTCGCGAAGTGAATTATTGAAAATAATTTATGTAAAACATATTATTAATAAGTAAGCGAAATTACAACGGTTCTACGATTGTCATTTTGTCATCTTACTTGAGATGCTCGGGAGAATGTAGATTCTTTGGCTTCCAAAGTCCACCTCCGAACCAGCTTCTACTTCGAAACATTTTCATCGGCTATCTTCTGGATGAAAGACTTTGTTCACATCCGCGTTCCATGAAAATTCTTCTCGCTTTTCCTTTAAGAATTAATAAAAATTAATGCCTTTGAGAATACATCGAGCGGACCGTGCGAATCGATGATTAGGTTAGGTGGATGACATTCGTCTCGAAGATGTTATTGCGATAATCATCTTTATAAAAATAGGTCAGAAATTGGAAATTGTCTATGTTCTTCTATATTCGACTTAATTTTACGAAACAGTTTTCCGATAAAAATATGTCAAATTTTCAGTTCTGTTACAGAAGAGAGATACGTATTTGTTGTTGTAGGTAGGTGTGTCTCGATCGCGCGGTCACTACCTTTTCGCGATATGACGTAATGATGTTTCATTGTAGGTAGCTTTTTTTCTTAAACATCGCATCAAATTGTCGATAATGAACGTATTAGAATTGTACAGTGGCATTGGAGGAATGCATCTTGCTCTCCGTGGTAAAAATTTAAATTTTTGTTAAAATTATATTATTTAGTGAACTGAACCACACATTATATGTGTTCTTAACCCAAGTATTTGTTTTTACTACTTTCCAAACTTTTTGCAATTTGTTTTTAGAAAGCCAACTACAAGCAGAAATTGTGGCTTCAGTGGATATTAATCAAGTTGCTAATGATGTCTATCAATATAATTTTCCACAAACTCTTCTTATGAACAGAAACATCCAGTCTGTCACTGCGCAGGAATTTAAAAAACTAAATATAGATATGATTTTAATGAGTCCTCCGTGCCAACCTTACGCACGTAGTGGTCTAAAGAAAGATGATAAGGATGCCAGATCTTGTTCACTTTTGCAGTTTTTGAACTTATTACCAGAATTAAACACCGTCAAGTATCTTTTGCTTGAAAATGTTAAAGGTTTTGAAGTATCTCAAATGAGAAATAGATTGGTGAATTGTTTAAAAAATTGTGGCTATGTGTACAGAGAGTTAATGTTGAGCCCATATGAATTCGGAATACCAAACAGCAGACTCAGATATTATTTATTAGCAAAAAAAGACAACTTACATTTTTGCTTTGAACAGTCTTCACTCGAAAATACTTTGCAACCCAAGTTGTTAAAATTGTTACCGAACAGTGTACATTCTGAACTAGCAGAAAAAGATGGTAAATATAACACAAAATTTGGCAAGATATGTTATACATTGAACAATATTTTGGAAGATGGTGATAAATCCAAATATTTGATTCCTTTACATTTGTTACAAAAAAGAGCTTGGGTATTGGATGTAAGAACATCAGACAGCAATGGTTCTTGTTGCTTCACAAAGGGATATGGTCATTACTTAGAAGGTACTGGATCTGTTTATTGTCCATTTACAGATGAAATAATTAAACAAAAATATAGCAAAGTTGATACTTACAAAAATAATCCAGATGAACAACTGCAACTTTTGTCAGAATTAAAACTTAGATTTTTCTCACCCAAAGAAGTGTGCAGATTAATGTGTTTTCCTGAAGATTTTAAATTTCCACAACATATAACAGACAAACAAAAATATAGATTATTGGGAAATTCAATAAATGTTCATGTAGTTAGCAGATTGATACTTTTGTTATGTTCTGAAAATAATGTATAATAAACAATATATGAAATTAAATATGAAATAAATTTTTATTTCAGTCACAGACTCTTATTATATATTCTTCTATTTTATTTATTTCTTTTTTCTTTATTTTATATGTTGCCTCTAATATATTCTAAACTAATTATATATATGACATTATAATTGTATAAATACTATTTGTCATAGTGCGCGCATGTGTGTGTGCGTGTGCTTATCATTGCAAGTATATAAATTTTCTTGAGTTTCAAAACGTTTCTATAAATGCTTATAGATTAAGATAATTGAATATAATATAGCATATTGTGAGCCTTTTCAAGTTATATTCTTAAATCTTCTGTTATATGCTCTAGTGAATGTATAAATAGTAATATTTCTCAGATAGCTTCCAATTCCGGTGGGATAATAATTTTTTTTTCTTGAGCAAATTTTTTAAGAGCTTGATATTTTGAATGCCAAGACTCTATTTCTGCTCTCATACAATTGTTGTCTTCTTGCATAGTTTCCATGTCTTGATATTCCTGAGTCTTTTCAGATTCCAATTCATCTTTTTGTTCGATACGTTTTATGCGGCAACTGGCTGCGTAGCCTCTGTTCTTTAGTGTGCGCCTTCTCTGTTTCATACGTACAATTTCTTCTCTGGACAGCCCTTGAAGTTTTAATCGCCGATTCAAATCTCGTACTGATATCGTAACAAGTTCATCATCACTAATGTCAATACAAGGTCCAGGTGATAATGGATCCTATATATACAAAATATACTGCTTAATAGATACTGTCTCGCAATGTTTAATAGAAAGCTATACTAATAACTATATTAAAATATATATATATATATAAGGTAATAATATTAGTAATCATCAGGTACAAGTTTTTGCGATTTTGTTGATTAAAACATTGTCCGTACGTACTGTTTACACAAGCTAGAAAAGAGAACATATTTGTTGTTTGATACTCATTAAAACTACGCTATACAACACACCATTTTAATTGATCTTTTTCCATCCATGGTCATTCTAACTGGAATTTTTCATCGAGGATAAAATAGTTCGAAAAACGCTTGAATCCTCCTGTCTCTCGTGCTTTCTCGATAAATTTGCTTAGTCATTCTTGAGAAACAGAAGGACGCACAAGCCATTCGATACGCTTGTCAATTCGAAAAACATCGGCTCTAAAGCCAGTATTCACAGTCGGAACTCGACGATCTTAAATATAAGATTCGACTATGAATTCCGTACTTCTAGATGCGTTTCAAGTAAATTATATTCTTTCTTAATAAAAAATACAGTAAACAAAACAGAAATTTGTAAAATAACAGGAGATTCGAGGGAACCATTGCTTCCATTTTGTAAAGCCACCTTGGCCAATCAGACTAATGCAATTGGACAATGTGGACGCGGTCTACGATCGCGATCGTTGCGAGCGCCAAGTGGAACTTAGTCATGAAAGTGACAGTAAATTTTGGAACGCAGTGTCATGCAATTCATTCTTCCCATGGTGGTGGTGGTGGTGGTAATGATGTGTTTCTATCAATTTTTTCTGAACTCACTTAATGTAAAAAATTGAACATAAGTCTTAGGAATATACTGTAATTGCCGTTAAAAAAGTACGTATATTTAATATTATGTATAAAAATTTACTAACGTACTTAATTTTTTTAGTGTATTTTATGATATAATATATTCTCTGTTCAATAGAGGTAAGATTTTTTAAGAAAAGCTGCTAGTTATTATTTCTACTTCTTTCTATCTAGAATTCTTGAAACGTTTAAAAATGCTGCAAAAATGTCGAAAGCGTATTAAGAGAACGTAACCAGCGAAGAAATGGCGTAAATTTTCACGTTGGTGGAACAATTCCGAAAATTTCAAAAATTAAATATTGATTCCAGGAATTGTCCCCTGCTCACTTGAGTTTTTGTGCCTATCTCTTTATTGCCTTTTATGACTTTTTGATATTTTTTGACAGAATTTTCCAAAACTTGTCGAGAAATTTTCGAAAAAGAATGCATACATCACATATGATGTGTATAAATAAAGATTGTTATAAAGACACAATAAGTACATGATAGGACGTACGAGCTTTTAAGGTATGAGCTTACAGATACAAAATGTTTTCTCTCAAAAAGAAGATTGCACTAAACGTAGATCAAACCAGTCTGGATTATCATTGACTATTACTACTTAAAGTTATACGTATGTACATACATGCAGTTACGCTACTATTTTTGTAGAGAATAATGTTGTTGTATTAGTGATTTATAAAAACATACATAAGTGAAAATTCATCTTTTTAATATTCATCACTATTATTGAAAAATCACGGTTATACTGACGGAGTTGCGACTACTTGAACAAATAATACATGTATGTAATTCTAGTGGAAGCTTTCATTAATCTAAAAAATAATTTAAAAAGAGCCATAAAATTATAATTCGTGACATATGTATAATTTATTTTTAAGAGAAGAAAATTGAAATTTTTGTAAGATTTTTTTTTATAGAATAGAAAAGAAAAAGAGAACATAAAAGCTTTAGTTAATTTTTCAGTAAGAATCACATTAAACTACAGTGACTTCAATGCTCAAGTATCAGCGACTTATTTCGTGTTTTATTTTTTTTTTTTTTTTTTCAAGGAAAAATCTTTTAGTGCAAGTATTGTAATGATGTATTCATTCTTTCTCTGTTGAACAAAGTTAACAGATGTAATTCTTTGGTGCGATTTCCGTAGAAAATTGCAGTAAATTTCTAATTTGATATCTATATATGTTACAGGGCAACGGAGGCGTTGTCGGTAGTCGTCGGACGTTTTCGGACGTTGCGTCGGCGTCCTGTGGAACGCAAACGATAGTAGGTGGTCGGACGTCGCGACGCGTATATCGCATCAGTGGTTTCAGTGCATATCCATTTCTTTATATTAACTTCTTCACATGTGATTTCTGCCTAAGAAAAGCAATGAAAAACCAAGCTTTGCATTGATTCTTGCGTGAAATCTCGCGAAAAGTTGTCTATACGTACAACCACTTCGTGTCAATCTGGAGGATTTCTGGTGAGAAGAGCGTGCTGCGGAAATGCGTGACGGCTGTCGTCGTTGCGAACGACACTGATGGTCTGTATTCAATAATTCTATATATTAATGATCATTGAATATCAAAAACTATAAAAATAAGAATTGTAAGTATAAAATGCTACAAAAGAAAAATTATTTAATGCAACAAAATTTAGAAGTCTATAAATACAACCGAAAAAAATCTAAAATTCTCTTTTTAATAAAAATCATTTTGCATACGATAAAATCTTACGTGCACATTTCAGTTTTATAATTAATGAAATAAAAACTCTTCTTTCTAAAAAGGGTTTATAAAAAGATAATGAAGATGCAATCATTAATGCAATAGAGATGTGAAACGTGTGTGTGCGTTTCCTGCTCAAAGAAGTAGAGAGAAATGCTTATATTTTTTGGAAAATAAATTTCAAATTTTCTTTTCCTTGATTATAGCGTTACCTTCGAATAGAAAAAAATGTTGTAATCATTAGAAAAAAATGCCTTGGTCTAATTCAAATTACTATTTGAGTAATATAGAGATCTCCGGCTATTTATATTTTGTTATTTAATAATGTGCAATATTATTAAAAGTACATAAAAAATTCATAGAATAGAAAATAAAGACAATTTCTTTTTGTAGTATAGAAAATAAAAACGTTTTTTTTTTTTGTGCAAATTAAAGGTGTAAGTATATTATGCAAGGGAGTGGCAATCTCACCAAATTAAGTAGCTCGAAAGACCATTTGTTTTTATTTGCAACAGAATGCTTTTGTGAAAATTGAATGAGGTTGCAAACGATTGTAGTATACAATGATGAAGGCTTCGCGCAGTTTCAAGAAAATAGGAGGAGGAAAGTGAGACTTATCATATACTGTCATATTTCAAGCGCGAACAACAAAAAGTTTATCTTCATATTTTTGAAACAGATTACTGTAATAATTGCGAACATGAATTTAACTCCTTTTATTCCTTAGTCCTTGTAAATTAATTTCTCAATTTTATTTTTCCTTGCGTAGAAAAGAAAGTTTTTTACGTTGTATTAGTCATGTTTATATAATAAGATTATTATATAAGAATAACGTTAAATATACATATAGAATTTTAACATCTTTCGTTTATTAATTGAAAGATAACAAGCAATATTCAATTTTATTAATCTCTTATATGAGATTATAAAAACTGAATGAGAACAAAACCTTTTCATCCCCATATTTAAAAATGACATGCTTTTAGTTATATAATGATTGATAAAAATTGCATATGATCTAAATAACGAGATAAATTGAACAACCAGAATATTGCGATGAAAAAATTGCAAAAGCTTTGTAGCTGTATGTGATATTCTCTATCATAATTCACGGCAAAGCGCATGATCGGACTATCATAATATGCATACGATTATATGATATGCATTGCTATAGATATCATACGTATAATTACGATGATCAATAACATGTATGCACTGTGTAAGTACTTGTCGCTTTCTTCCTTCGTGTAACTCGCTTATAGACAATTGCTACTGTAATAAAAAAAAAAAGTAATTTCGTGAGATTAATGCGGTGTTATAAAACATGCGATTATTTCTTCATGTGGATAATATATATATGTGAAAATGTGCTTACGGCGAGTTCTTTCTATTTTGTCTAATCAATCTTCAAAAAACATAAACACAAATTATATGAATAATTCAGAAAAGAATGACTTAACTGGTCGTTCGTCTTAGATTGAAAGAAAAAAACAAAAAACAAAAAAAAACAAAAAAAACAAAAGAAAAAAAAGAAAAAGCTAAGTTCTTTTAATTGTTACATTATTAGCGTGAACGTGAATCAAGATTACGTTGAAAGCTTTTGAGCTTCCCAGTTTCCCTCTTTGTCTCGTGGAGTTTTTCAAATAGTTATCGTAACTCTATTTTTTTTCAGTCTTTAGTTTATTCAGAATTGTCTCTTTGTAGAAGATCTTTTTATCTTTTTTAGAATTTTTCCATCATTGCTGTTTGAGTAATATAACGTTTATCATGAACGGCTTTCTCCAATAATTTAACTACGTGTAATTGTTTATCGTAGCTCTAATCGATCTAGGTGTAAAACATTACGTACATAATAGTGATATTGTTTCACTTTCATTTCCACGAATGTACACGTAAATCAATTTTTAAGTATGACACTGCAAATATATATTAGAATAATCGATATCGCAGTGTCATTAATCATTTCTATGCAATCTGTTTTAACACATAGCTTTGTTAGTTGGAGCGTTAATTAAATTAATATAATCAATAATTACACCAAGTTTACACTTTTCGAGACATTTTGTACGTAATTTGGCGCGATTCGTTTACAAATAAGTATAAATTTGATGCAGCTGTTTTGACGACTTCTCTCAGTTTGAGTATTAGTCATCAGTTTATTGGGGGAATGCATTCCTCTACTTCGCAAGCTAGTTGCTGATATGTAACACGCTGAAACTCAGTGCTTACGTTAAATCCTCTACCAAGGATGCCATTAATTTCTATCGAGTTCCACACGACGGTCGTTGAGACAGTTGCTCTGAATAGTTTCCATGGTCCGCAATGTTCGATGATCGAATGCATTGTTGAATGCGCCCTTATTATATATCACGGAAATGGACCAGATAAAACATTATTAATAAGAGATAAATCTGTCATCTAATTAAAAAAGATTTATGCTAATTAAAAGGCATAAGTCAACAAAGCAGTGAGAAAAAAACATCTTATTTATGTTAAAAAATAAATTTTTCTTCTAGGTCGATATTTATAGTCTGATCTTACATTTAAGATTGTCTTAAGTGTATCTTAAAATGCTGTATAAGCTATTTTTTTTTATTGGTTAGAGCATCTTGAAAAAAAAGCATCTTAAATTCACGACAACTTTCTAAATATATAAAATCCGATTATGAATATTGGTTTTAAACACTTGCAGTGACACACACACACATATATCTAGCAACATGCTTGAAATTACTCGCGTAGGTGGACTTGAATGAATAACAATCCTTTAATTAAAATCTCGCGCTTTTGCGTTGTTCATTATGTAATTGTTTACGTATCAAACAGCCGCGACACAAAATCCATGAGGATCTTTTGTGAAAGTCAGAGCCATGCAAATCTCTATAAATCAGGTTCTGTTTGCATCAGTCAGTCACTTAATCCATAGTCTCCTGACTTGGCAACCGAGCCGGATAGACATCGCCTTGATAAATGTTGACAAAAGTTCTTCGAAGCAGCCTTTCGAAAGATGCTGATGATATTCTGAACATTTTCAGATCGCAATTAAATCGACAAAGTCAGCTCTTCTTTAGAGCAAGCGAGAGAACGAACCGTTCCTTCCTGCAGAAAAAATCACTTGTTTTCTTTTAGGTATTTTTTGACATTTTTCAATATTAATATCGTGCAATCCATCACCGGAAAAAATAAGATCTGAGTTAAATGTCTGAAGTTAATAATATAACAAGAGAATCACAATGATAGTAATTTCTAAATTATTACTGTATATAAAAATAAGATTGTGACAATCCGGTTGTATTATTTTCAGATTTGAGTTAATATACAAAATGCGTACATCCGTATATATTTCAAGATTGAAAAGTTTTTAAAATAAATTTATCAAATTGTTGTATTTTTCTTCTATTTTTGATTGGCAGTTTGACTCGTTGAATGACAATCTCTGATTATACAATTGACCATACACACACATACACAGCGATATCGCATGTGCGTGAACATCCGTGAGGTGCGGTATGCATTTTCATGAAATAGTGTCACGCAGTACGTCATTATCCGGGAAACTCGTACGCACATTTCATTCGTCCCTTCCGCTTTCCAGGAAGAGACAGAAATTGCATTTTTATCTGGAAAGCCAAGAGCGGTTTCGCGCAAGTTTTCATGATGCGCCCACAAATGTGTAGTTTGCAAACATTTTCGTTCGCCTCTTTTAACGTGTTTATGAAATAGCGCGGAAATGTCTCTGGGTTTGCTAGAATTTACAGGAGATGAAAAGATCGAAAAACGGGAAATGTGTATTTTTTCTCTGCATGAAAAAAAACCGCACATCGGAAACATATATAGGTATTAAATGTTAAATAGACTTTGCAATAAAAGACTGTGGAAAGTTTATGACGGTACGGTTGCAAAAGAAATGCATTTCAGCGTTTGTTTTATACAACGGTTATTTGTGTGTATCAGATGTTACTTAACATATCTAATATATACATGCTTCATTTAAAATATTTTACAAAACACTGAATTACATTTTATTATTTGTTACAAGTACAGTCGCACATAAAAAGAGTATGTTTATAAAAAACAAACGCGTCTTGGATTATACATGTATATATTTTGTATATATTTATCAATTATTTTTTTAAAACTTACACTCTGCAGTGGAATTATTTTATTTTGAAAACATATGGATTCTACATCGTCAATAAATGTGTTTCTCATCAGGAGGCATTGAAAGATAGAGCAAAATTACGCCTTTCGTGATTGGAACTTCGTCTCAAAACTGTGGCGAATTACGAGAAACTTTCTCAATAGAAATGAGGAGGTTTAAAACAGTTTAGTAACGATCATGTTCTCCTCACCTTCTCTCTCTCTCTCTCTCTCTCTCTCTCTCTCTCTCTCCCTCTCTCTCTCCCTCTCTATTGGCCTAATATTACATAGATATATGTAGATATCCCATATCCTCAGGCATCGCCAGCAGCTAACTCATCATTGCCAGATAATTTCTCAATCCAAGTTTATAATCAGCATGTCCAGAGTTTGATAAGTCTTATTATCGTTTTATTCATTTAATTGGAAATATACTATATTTAGTGAAATTCGATCTTTTGCCATTAAATTAGGAAAATATCAAACGGACTGTGAGAAATGCTATATTTTTCAGAGTTGCCTCATGATACTGACATTACAGGAAAATGGAAAAGGGAGTTTTAACAAAAATAATAGTTAAATATTAAAATAAATTGAGCATTAAACAGTATTTTCTGCTTATTGAGGCCCGAATAGCAATCGACCGCGTTGTCGACTGAAAACTGATTGATGTCGCAAAGCTAAAAGATTGCATGGTCAATCGTTGGTGAGATTGAACACCAACTAATTGACTTCATTTTGTGATGTTGCGTTCTTCTTGCGCGTCGTCTTGTCTTATTTGCGCCTTGTTGCTAATGATCTTTCTCGTGTTGATGAAGCACGACGTTTTAAAAGTAGGTTCTTTAAAACTTGTAGTTCTAAATGGATAGAAGATCGTAATTTCTTCTAATATAATTACAACTCTTTTGCGCGAAGTTCTGTGTACATTAGATGAGGTAACATAACTCATGATAAATTTAATTGATGTAAGATACAATCAGGATTAATTATTTCACACACAAAATTGCGTTTTTTTACGCAAAATATTCCAAGAAATAGTGTGTTATCAAATAAAAGAACTAGTGTAACAAATATAATAATATTTATTTGTAAAGTAAAAAACTTTTTATTTTAAGAAACTTTATCTTAAAAAGGCTGTGTTACACGTATATTTCTGTGTACATGTAACTAGGAAATTTAACTTATGTAACTTTTCTTTTTAATCTTAAGTAATTTTATTTGTTTTGCACGGTATATACTATTAAGAATGCACAAGTTACTATCAACGATAAAAAATTGCTTCCGACACTTTTCGGTTTGTTGAGTTTTCTCACGTAGACAAATTTTCTCGCATAAACTTACAAAAAATTAAAAATGTAAGCGATCTACAATGTCTTAAGATGTTTGACAAATACGCAACGTTCAAACTGATAACGATGATATTGACAGCAACGATACAGCGCTAATTTTAGAGTGATGTATTTCTCTCTTTTGAATTTAAATGAAGCGAATGTTACGCACGAATTGTAATCGCTGACTGATCTTTGACTTAATGAAAATCGAAGAACTGACATTGTTCTGTAATCAGATTAGACGTGTGCATCGAAGCGCGTTAACGCGGACAAATAGATGGATTGTCGGAGTAATAGTAGTGGCAATACTAGTTCGTAGTATCTCCCAATAATCCTCTAGTTCATCCGGCAGATGCTCAGCAATCGAAATAGAACCAATAATCGGTTTATGCGTTTACCCAAGAAGATTCATATCCATTCATGCGACGAATATACGCATGTCGTTATGTGCGATAATATTTGGAGCGTCTGATGCAACAGGGAGCGATAGACTGAATCAAAAAGAGGGTTTTAAATATTTCATTTAATATACAAATTATTTATTATCGAGTCGACAGTTTCTTATCAAGAGAATCACTCTTTCTCGATGAATCACGCAAATTGCAGTATTACAGAGTGCTCAATTTTTTTTCTCGATTATGATTATAGGTGTTGGGTGGATTAGGTCGCAGGATGTCGAGCGGCGACAAGGCTTCACCGGGCCTGACCATCGATCGCGCCGCTTTTCTGCTTCTACGAGTCAAGAAAGCTTTTAAGAAGAAGAAGCAGCAGCGAAAAGAAAAGAGGTAAGTATAAGCGCGGCTTGGTAACTTCTCGCACAATAAACATACGATAAAAAAAAAAAAAACAGTTGTATCGAGAAAATTACTTCTTCGAGCACGTGATTGTTGAGGATATCTCGTTCAACAAACAATCGATGATAAAAGAGATATTAAGTAATTGAGTGACGTGATACAAAAAAATCGCTTACTCTTTTTATACTGTAAATTAACTTTGATCTCTTGCCTTGTCGTCAAAAACTCTTTGAGCTTTAATGGTCACAAAGGCAAAAAGAGATGAAATATGAAAGTTTCTGATGCAAAATCAATCTCTCATTTATGTCAATCCCGAACCGAACCCACTCGACATCGGTAAACAATCTTACCTGCTTGGACGCGACTCAATCGACAACAAATTAGCCGCGTTCTAGCTTATTAAAATAGAGCGCGCCAAAGTCCCTATTAGTCTTTTTTGCGAGGATGCACATCGTTTGGACGTTTAATCATGAAATTAACGAACACAATCTATCGAGCGCGCAAAGAAAACGTCTCGTTTCGTCCGCGTGATATTAACATCCCATGGCAGTTTGGCTCTAAATATTCATAAAACGGCTCAAATATAAATACACGCGTGCAGCATCTCGTGTTAGAAGCTTAATCCCGACGCTCATTCTTTAGTATTTAAACATATCATTTATTTCACAAATCATATAGATGAACGCATTTATTTTATGAGTTTGACTAACGGGAATTTTTCGCCGATTTAAGCTTTAAAATTTAATTGATGAGGGATATCGCCGAATAAATTAATTTTAATGCGGGAGAACGTAGTTTCCTAGAATTAGATAATTTCTCAATGTTCGCCTCCAGTGACCAGCACATCATGAATTTCTGACTATAACTACTAAGCGCAATTGCATTTGGCACATGTACATACGTGCAGAGCGTACGTGCAAATTGCGGTGAATACAGCTCGAATGTATCACGTATTCGAAAAGATATGCATTTATACTTTCTACGTGCCGCAAACGCCAAGTATATTTCCGGAAAATCTGCAATTAATATTACGCCTCGCAAGTTTTGTTACAATAGCACTGCAAAATCAACTGAAATCTTAATCAAAAGTTGGTATAATTTAATAATAAGCAACACTGTGTCGTTTCCTGCAACGTGTGCCTCTGCGGTTGAGTTCACACTCGGATCAAAAGTTTTTTTTTTTTTTCTTTTTTTTGACGCCCAAGCTCCTATAACTGTCAGCGCGTATCCTCTTCACCTCGTCTCGACGTTGACGAAGAATCTCCTCTCCTCGAATTTCTCGGATCGTTTTACCTCTCGCGCGTGAAAAACGGACTTTGCAACGCGTCGCCCGAAAATTCCGTACTGTGTCAGTCGGGAATGGAATACGAAAAGCGTATTGCAAAAAACCGCGAGATAACGTTTGAATAACAAACGATCGTGTTTGCTCTTATCTGTAACAGCACTGCGGTTGTGACGATTGTATTTGCGAGAAAAATTCGTCCCGCAATTTTTGAAGTATGTGTGTGTGTATGCAATACTCAAAAACTTTTTATTATACTAGATCAAAGTCCTTCGGTCGCGTGTATGATTCATGTGGCAACATTTGTCACGATTATCTTATATGCGCGGATTATTCAAGCACATCCAGATTTCTTGCGATATAATCTTTAAAAATATATCCGTATTTGTAACGTCGAAAATAACGTCGAACTAGCGATGCAAGAAAAAATGCGGAGAAAATTCGGATAGCACAATGAAGATTGTAAAAAACGGACAACCGCTCTGTTTCAGCTTCACATTTTTCTCGTTTGTAGAGACGAGTGTAGGTGCAGAGATTGATCGAAGGATATATAATACTGTTAAAACGCGAAGCATTCGCGTGAGCCTTTAGACATCTATATAAATCGAACAGGATAGATGTTAACGCGCAAACAAATCATCACACAAACAGATGAAAACAACTAAAATTAGTTCAGAAATATAATGAAATACTCTTTACGTTCTGTGCTGTACTATTTCACACACGCAATATGGAATTGACGTGTACATCGCGATAAATAAATATATATATATATTCTCTCTGTTTAAAGGACAATTTTTGTGATTTTCGTCGGTAATGAGTTGCATTCACGCGTCTGATTCCAGATAAACTACGTAAATCACTTGTGATTATCCTAGCTTGGCTGTGAATAGATTGCCCCGAGAGTTTGCATACTCAGTCGGAATAAATCATGTTATCTTCACCTCTGCGTACACCCCGGCAGTACACGCGCAATTATGATGGCTACATAGAAGTTACCTTGACAAATTCAACCAACTCCGGGAGCAGTATGCAAATTAATCCAACTATTTACCGAAGAAATAAGCAATCATGCGGAGATCGGTCATTGCGTTGCATTAAGTGCGCACTTCCTGCTTCGCAGTACACATCATATAAAAATTTCGGGTATTTATTATAGAAGAAAATAATATTATTTCTCTCTTTTTCTGTGTTCGTGCGCGCACGTGTAGTATCGATAGAAGCTTTCGTAAGAATCGAGCTACGGTAAACAATATGGCAATAAATGTAAAAATATTAGTAAAAGTTGTAAACAGAAGAAAATTTGTAAATAGTGTTATTCATATAGTTTTAAAACTTCTACTTCTTTTCTCTTTTTCTTTTTTTCTCTACTAATATCAAAATTCCCTTAAAAAATCTATCTGTGCAACGTCAGATAAACGTTTTCAAACTTTTCGCTCGCCTATAATTCAAGATTAATGGTAACATTTTAAGCTTTGACTCTTTGACGCACTCCTCGCTTCATCGCGTTCATCGCGTTTTATTCCTTAATGGATACTTCTTGCGCGAAACGAAGACTAGGTCAGACATAAAATGTCGAAAGATATAAAAAACAGGGAATCTTACATTTATTTTATGCAATGTGCTACAATTATATCTCCATTATTAGAAAGACTTTTTTTATTTTGCATGACAAATTAGAGAATTTGAGCATTGTAACACAACTTAAAAACTTGCACACAGTTTGTTGTTTCTCAAAAATAATGTAAATTAATAAAAAAGATAATTTGGACATGTTCACGAATTTTGAATTGTCTCGCATAGTTTTTTAAGAGCGCACTGGTATCTTTGTCGACACTAAATCCTCTCTAGTGTAGCATCCTTAACCTCTATTTTCCAACACTGCAAGTATTCGTTACGAAGAAGATTCTTCGTGCATGATAAAGCCTGACGGAAAATTATATTCCGCCTCGAATGCCCTTTTATTGATTTCCATATGTATCGCTGACTCGCTGCAATCCGCTTGCACAACGCTAGACACGAGTAGGTTTTTATAATCATCGGATTGCAATTCTCAAAAAACTTTATCTCCTAAAACTAATATTTCAGCAATATTGCATACAGTATTTACTTTTTTGAGCGCCACACACACGCGACGTCAAACGTGCACGCGCGTGTGCTCGAATATTTCTTTCATTTATCTTAAAATCTGTTATTAACCACTGCTGCAGCTCTACTCGAGTTTGTCTTTACCCCGTGCTTATCATTTTACCTCTAATAAGTATTCTCAGCTTAATGAAATCGAGGTCACGACCATCTGCTGCACTCCCTGTGTAAAATGCCTCCCTCAATAATAGTCGATTACGTACCCTGTTGCAACGCAAATGCTGAGGATACTGCACGCGTGACAACGGTATATGCGCTTGTACGTGCATATACCGTTACATGTATGTGTGTATGAGTGCATACATGTACGTATGTATGTATGTATGTATGTATGAATGTACGTATATACAAGTGTTACATTTGCACAGCGCCACGCACGCTAACTTTGGGTCTGTCACGCCCGGTTAAACACACGAGTGTACACGACACGTCTTTGGATCTTCGTGATGAGGTTTCTCACCTATTTGAAAATGCATGTAATTTGCGGAAATTCCTACAAATTGTGCGAGGGTGCGTATTAATGCACGCTCGTCGCAAAGAGCGTAGTACACGTACATACTCGTGCAACTCTCAAACTATTTTTGCGCTACGCGGAGAAGCAATGAGGTTGTTATTTAGTATAATTATATTTTGAATTTAGAAATGTCTTATAAAGAATAACGTCTTATAAAGAATACTTTTTACAAATTACAATACGTCTAATAGTAAACGGTTTATTTAAATTTTTATAGCGTTAAGAAAGATTATATTGTTAAATATAATCTTAAAGAAGATATAGAAAAAAAGATTGTTTAAATATTTATGCAAATGAGATTCTGTTTGACTAAACATTTTCTCCGTGTCATAACAGTTAGCAAACCTGCAATTTAATATATATATATATTATAATATATATATATTAATACCATGATATAAATTGTCGCGCGTGCACTTACATCAACTGACGTAATACTGGTATGATTAACTAATTGTAAGTACCCACGCAGAACGATATAATGCGATCCCGTAAAAAGCGCAAATAGCTTTACGTACGTACTTGCAAACGGAGCTGCCAGATTGTCACGTACTCGGATGTTTATTTGCACAAAGCGTGTGTACGGTAGTAGCATCAGTCGCGTTTCTATTCTAAGTATGCGCAAGGTATGTTGTTAAAGAGCTTTTATGTCCAACGGAATTTCTTCGAATTTACGTAAACATGCAGAAGAGAAACAAGGAAGCAGTCGTTTAACAAAGGAAAGAGTCAAAATTAAATCCCGCGTATAGTTTGTAAAAAAAATAAATAAAAAACTAGAAAAAATAAAGAAACAAGAAACCTTGAAAGAAAAAAGATTTGTAAAGACATTTTATTTGCGTTTTTGTCATATGCGTAAAAGAATGAAATTTCTTCTATTTGATTGCTGATGACACAACATGTCATAAAAAAGCTCATTCGTGATTAAATGTGAATAAAAACGGCAAAAAATAGTTTCATTTATTGCGTGCGCACTTTGTACACTTTTTACTATTTGTCTATCGCGCGACTTATTCTAGACAAATTGCTTATGGAAATACTTCATTTGCCGTAACATTACTCAATATTCTTAAACGATTCAAATAATTGTACATAATATTCTGATAATAGAACATCTGCCCGATACGTCACGAAAATGTCATATTTTAAAAGAGAGAACTGACATGTTGATGATCGATCCAAATGTAACTGTATTCTGTTTTTATTTTTTTGGCGCATTTCTCTCTTCTCTCTCAAATTTTTTTCGAAAAAGAATTGTCATCGGAAGTAATTATCAAAAGAATCTACGATACACAAGATAATGCAAAAATGGCGTTTTAAGCTAAGTAAATATTGCTCAGAAGAAGACTTAAATAGGTATCCCCGTTTGCTCTGATCGAAAGACAGAAAATGTTTCTCGCAAAAATATCGCACTTATATGCGTACGTATATCTTGAATTTTAATTTGTTTTCTGTGTGATTTACATGGCACACATCGTATAACAACACAAAAAAGTCTGAAGCTTCGTCTATATTGAAATTGAAATTAGTACATGAATTCAGAAGCGTATATAACACTATGTGTGTATATGTATATACATATGTATATACATGTGTGTATGTATGTATATGTGTGTGTATATATATAGATAATTAAAACTAATTGATTTCACTTCAGTAATAAGCTGTCGCGTGGTGCTGGCATGTCTATGTAATTTGCGAACTACGTAATTTCCGCACCAGAAAGAATTATGATTTTATACACGCGCGTGACTTGAAGTTTGCGCTAATGACTTTCAAATGCGCGACGAATATATACACATCGATGAATAAAATGTTTATTAAAGCATAATTGCGTGGAAAGAACAGTAAATATTTTTCCACGAAAGATTAACTTTGTTTTAGTACATGTTTCAGTACATGTTTA
>QVNZ01023958.1:0-18236 GCA_014825645.1 Pseudomyrmex dendroicus | reverse complement strand
GGATATATTTTGAACAGTTTGGAATATGCCTATATAGTTTAAAAGTGTCGTTAACATTATTAACATTGTAAAAAATATATTACAAAAAACAATTTTGTAAAAAGAAAGAGTTTTGAATAAAAAAATCATATTTTTTCTAGTTTTCAATATTTTTGGTTAAAAATTTATATTAATATTCTTAAGATGTATCTTTATTGGAAAAAAAACAATTCTGTAGGGCAGCTTTAAAAAAAGGTATTTATTCCACCATCTGACGGAAATCGTTATTTAGCGTGAAAAAAATCATATATCTCAATAGAAAACTGACTTTTTATTTTTCAATTTCTTAAAGAATATGATATTTGCTTATGATATTTGCTTACAAAAATGTGTGGATTTTTATAGAAATACAAAGTATTAAAACTATTTTTTATTACTTTAAATATTTATGAATCACTCCCAGCGCGCGCGCGCGCGTATGTATATACATATTGTATTATCCATGCTGGTATTAATAAGCAATAATAAATATTCTTTATTAAATTGATTTTCACATTAAACACAACGAACAATATACTTTTTCAAACAGAAAAAAGCACCACTCAAATCGTAGCAATTCGACACTTGGTACACTTCAGGTCAAATTGATCCTGTATTGAATTTGAGCGACTGCCAGAAGTTACTGCTGCTTTATTTCATACGAGAAGCGGTTTCTACCTATAGTTAAAACTCTAAACTACTACCTGAGAACTACTACCTCGAGCTTGCTGATTTCAAAACAGCTTTAAAGATAAAAGCTTTAAAGATATTTTGACCAAAGTCGACGAACAGGGTCAAATTGACTCAGTGTGTTCCCCGAGGGTTAAGATTTTTGCTGGTATAGTGAAGGAGACATTGATATTGGTAAGCCGCGATACTAAAATCGACAAAAACACATCACACTTTTACTTATTATTATTTAATTAAAGCAACATCTCGAACTATGAAATAGATCTTTCCAAAAAGTATTACATAGATAAACTGTCTTCAGTATATTCTGTGTATATCATTGATATTTCTTTTATCAATTTTTTCTCAAGCAATTTCAATAAATTAACCGCCTAAACAAGAGAGATAAGATAATACGAAAGTCGCATAATAGCTCGCGAGCCACGAAGTAGCACACGTACTTCTATGATTTCGGTTTAGAGTTAATTCGATTTATCTACAATCGGATCATTACATAATGATTGTCGTGCAGATGCTCGATAAAATGCTTATGTATTCTATTTCTTAGAAAACGTTTGAGATTTTGCTAAAAGAGAGAAAGAAAGAGAGACAGAGACAGAGACAGAGAGAGAGAGAGAGAGAGAGAGAGAGAGATATTGAGTAAACAGCAGTATAACTTGCATAAATACTAACTTACAAATAACAAGCGCGAAGTAAAATAAAAACAATCGGACTTGTTTCTCTGACGGTATCCATTACTGTTCTAGTTTCGAAACATAGTAGGTTTCTTTGATTATGCAAAAAATGTGTTCAAAGCAAGAAAAACACATTAAATTATAAGATAAATATACATAAAAAGAGAGCAGCTTCTGATGACCTTGATTTTGATACATGGTATCAAGGCTCTGAGTGATCTTCAAAAGGTTTTAGATAATGGTCACTGTTTATTAAAAAGTTATTAACGAAAACTATATCAATAAAATAAAATTTCTGTCATACATAAAACGTAATTGAAAAGTCGCAAGCCTATACGGAACAGTACAATCATAGACCTCGTTTTGCTCTTAATCAGAGAGATTGGTTCGCTTCGCGTAGAAAGTCGAAAACTCATGTGGAACAAAACAATTATAGATCTTCGCTTCGCCCGGTAAGTAAAAAGAGAGAGAGTAAGGTGGATTTTGTTTCATCCGGAAATATATGACACATCTGGTCCTATCATTTATACTGTAATGATAATCTTGCCATAATGAGATAATTTTATTGTAGAATATTTGACCGCATTTCTCTCCATAATCTTTCTATACTTCGCGTATGAAAGTCAGTTATGGGATCTACAAAATTATTCGCATGGTTTACTGTGAAATGTGTATAATTTTCATTACACAAAATATCATAAGCATGCCATTTATCAGTATAAATGATGAAATCAAGTGTGACATATTTCCGGATAAAACGAGATCTACTTCTTTCTCCTTCTTCCCGGCTTATAAAGCGAACCATAATTTATAATTGTTCCACATGAGTTTGCGTGTCCAATTACTTTCTAATTACATATGTATGACAGAAATATTATTTTATTGATATATTATTTTTTATTAATAACTTTTTAACCCTTTCAATACCAGCGCCATCTATATACGGCATTCACATAACGAGCTGTGGATACTAGCACCGTCTTTAGTCGGTATTGATGTAACGAGCTATACGCACTATGTACCGCGGACTCTGTCACAAGTGCTCACTTTGAAAATATAGTGTTTTGCATAGAGTTGCAAAATTGCAATAATTGCATTAATTCTATGCAAAACACTTTATTTTCAAAGTGGACACTTACAGAATTCGCGGTACAAAAAGCTTACTCGCGGACAAGTACACGGTAAAGAAAAAGTTAACGAACAGTAAGCATCATCTAAAATCTTTTGAAAATTGCTCAGAGCCATGATCTTGATACCATATGTCAAAGTCATCAGAAGCTGATCCCCTTTTATATATTTACCAATTATATAATAATACCAATTATATAATAATTATCCGAGTCAAAATTGTGATGTTACTTTTACACTTTTGAGGATATTTTGTACTTATTTAGATACAAAATGACCTATACGCTTGTTTAAACTGATAATATCCTTCTTTTATAACAATATTATATTCGTTTTATTCTTAAATCTTTAATCCTACAAATGTTATCTTAATTCTATTTTGCAGCTACACTGAAAAAAGAGTTTTGTTGAGATAACCAAAATTTAGTAAATCAAACCAAATAAAGTGTTTTAGAAACCAAATTTTGGTTGAGATTATCAAATTTTTGTAATCTCAATAAAACTGTTTTTTCTGTGTAAAACTCGATATTATAATGATTAAAGTAGCTTTTTTTTCAAGAATTTAAAATAGCACGATAAGTTCATATAAAACCTTTATTGAAGCTTTATCTCTTATACATATATATGTTTTATTTTAAGAATTATAATAATAAAACTAAAAATGAAAGACACGTAAAATTATGTACAATATAATTTTATTTAATCAACACTAAAAATAATATTAAGATGAGATTATATATACCTCGGTCGGTTATATATCGGTCGGATTTATATCTCCTGTGTGTGTGTGTGTGTGTGTGTGTGTGTGTGTTCTTATTTTTACTTAATAAGTGTTCAACCGAGTAATTTCTACATGATCTGCTGACGCAGATCTTTTGACTGCTTAATAAGCAACAATTCTGAATGATTCTCAACTTGCCGGTTGTCGGTCGTGTCGATCGGATCCGAAAAAGTCTCTTTGGCTCTGATCGCGGAAACGAATGCCGAAACTTCGCGGACACAATCCGAAGAAAGGCAGGAAGTTTTAACCTATGAAGGAAGCGGCTTCTTCATCAAACCAGGGATCATTTTTCACCGGAATGAGTCATCCGAATACTACTCGCGCACAGCAGCGAGATGAAGAAGACAGAAAATGGTATTTGACTAGAATGACGATCGATTCTGGAGTGTAACTAGACAGGAATCTTTTCACGTTAGAAGACTTCAGAATGTTCGAAGAATTTTTAAGAGCCATTAAAAAACGTTCGGAGAATGTTCGATCTTTGCCGACGAGAAGCAAGAACATAGTTGTCATGGAATAAATAGTTCCAGAACTGATTGCATCGGCTGCTGCAACAATTGAACACAAGTGATGTTCCGTCTTCGAGTAACAAAGAAATATTATAAGATGTTCTGAAGAATATTTAGAGAACTGTAAACAAATTTTCTTTTAAAGAGACAACAAAAGACAAAAAGACACTGATTATTTGATATCGGGAGAGTCACCGGATTTCTCGAAGAATGACGACAACACGAAATGAGAAAAAAAGGAACAAAGTTCTTTACTTCAGTTGCAAACGTGAACTCTTTGAGTTTTCTTCAATCTCAAATAGAACGATACAATTCTTAAGAAAAAGAAACAATAAATATATAAATAAACTAAAATAAAACTTTGTAAAGTATTGTAACTTTTTTTGACAAATAAATCGCATAAAACTATATTGTAATTTATCTTTGAATTTTAACGCATACGAAGTCAAAGATTCAGCCGCTCGTAAAAGAAACAGGTGACTCTCATAAGTCATTTGGTATCAGACTGTTGTCAGAACCCGATGTAAGCTCGGAGTTATATGGCAGCTCTTGGGCAAGAGAAACTCTCCCGTTTGCGCGCGCGTACAAACATGTGAATGAACGCTTCAAGCTAAGCTTTTCCGCTGTTCGCCGAGAGCTTCGCAGTCGGATATATTATCGCTCTTGGAACGCTTCCTTTCTCGATATCGAGTAGTAGTTCAACCGTCTTTTTTTTCCGCATTTGTTCTTACCCGTACGTGGATACTTGAAATAACAAGCTGTTAATGAGAAAAAAACAATAGAAAAAGGCAATAAAAGACAAATTAGCTTTTCTGTAAAGCCGCGAGTGACAATTGTTGAAAGTTGCCACAAACTATTAAAAGAAAATACTAATCTTTAGTGTAGGCAAATCTCTCTGAAGTGGTTTGTTAGAAAATTGAAAAAAGATAGTATCTTGCCTTGATGAAGAAAAGATAGTTTCTTCTTTGGTAAGCGAGGAAACACCGAAGAAACCGAAGAACGTCTGAAGATTTTCGTATCAATTACATCTTTACAAAAAATCGCGCGATTTAAAATGAGCAAGAACAGCAGCAGCGAGGACGCGGCAGCAGCAGCTGCTGCGTCAGACGCTCCAGCAAACGCGCGGTCGAAAGATCCGAACGCGGATATGTACGAAAATCGACCAAAGAAAATCATCCGCGTAGTCACCGTAATAGCGTATCTATTCTCGGTGAGTTTCGCGGCGATTCTCCTGAGCACGTATTATATTTTTTTGTGGGAGCCGCCGAATTCGAGGCTGATTGAACGGGAACGTCTGCGAGCTGATCCGGAGATGCAGTTTTTGTTTGCCGACGCACCGTCTTCTTCGGAAAAGAAAGGCGATCTTGCGCTCGATCGCGATTACAGACCTTTTCAGAGTCGCGTAACTGATGACGATCCTGAGAAGCGGACAAAATTGAACACGATGTTGATAAAGCTAAGATATTCGCTCGTGGAGATTATGCGCGCTCAAAACGGCAACCGATCGCTCGAACCTACGATTTCCGACGATCTGTTCGTCATGGTAAAGGAGATGCTTAACTCAACGAAGAGAGTGAATCACGGGAAAAACTTAATGCCAAAGTTTGATAAAAACATCGCCGAAGAAAAGACTCAAAGTGTCAGTGACGTTGATTCGCCTCTGAGATCCGAGAATTCTATGAGTATAAATGGAGAAAAATATTTGCGAAATCGCACGAGTCGTTTCTTGCCAACAAACATTGATAATTTCCGACAGAATCATTCGTTCGGGATGAACTATTCCAACAACAACAACAGGATTAATACTTCGAACAACCAGATGGAAAGGATAATTGCGCGCAGCGGAGTATCGATAAAGTCATCATTGCCTCGCAGTTCCAAATTTGCCGATGATGAATTCCATCATTATTCGTCGAATATTTCTCCCGCCGTAAAGCCGTGGCTGTACACGATGAATTCAGAAGGTAAGGCGGAAATCTGTGAGCGGATTTACCAGCTTTTATTACGGCACGAGGATAAACACGACCGTGCGTGAGACGTGCCTCTGTAATTATACAATGGCGGTTTACGTCAGATCTTTCTGTCGCAATCGATACGTTTCTATGCATCGAAGTTCTAGCTGTTCTTAACAATTATAATCGCACATCTCAAGATAAAACTGAAAAAATAGTAAAAATTCAAATTATTAATACATAAATTCAGATAAATAAAGAAAGAATTCAAATAAATACATTTTTTATAATTGTATAGAATGCTCTGATAAATTGCTGGAACATGTGTTAGTTATCTCTTTTCATCAGCTTGATTGTTTACAAAAATATGCAAACGTTCTGAAATTTGAAATATGTGTTTTGAATGACTGCATTGATTGGAAAATATAAATTTCAATAAAAAATGTACGCATTTTAAAACAAAAAAATAATTACTATCGGCTAGAAACGAAAGAAGGCATATTTTCATATGAGTAAGATAGAAACGAGAAGTACTGATAAAGCCTTAGAAATAAGTCGATCGGTATGTGATGATTATCCGCCGTTGTCATCATATAATAAATGAAACAGGGTCAAGTCGATCTGTTAGACGACTTCTTCGACGTTACATCACACTCAACACTCAATAACTTATGAGTCATTGCATATTCACAAATGTATTATATTTATATGTATATATAAATGTATATAAACCTTTTATTGCGCAAGTTTCGTCCAATCCAAATCGAAATTTTTATCTTGTTTATGCATTAACGATTTGGATTCGACAAAAATTGTGCAATACAAAACATAGATGATTTATATACAAGTTTTTATTCATTTACGTAAAAAGGTAGACTTTCAGAATTTTTATAAAAATCGATTGTTTGAGGATTCAAAGCGTAATATCTTTTTAAAGAATATGTCTTCTCTCTCTCTCTCTCTCTTTCTCTCTTTCTCTCTGTGTGTGTGTGTGAGAGAGAGAGAGAGAGAGAGAGAGAGAGCGATGCTTTGTAATATAATGCATAGTCTGATCATAATTAACCCTAACAATCATTCTCAAGATTTGAGTCTGGTTTCTTGAGTATGGGAAACTTATATACCGAAAGAACAAACAGAGCACATTATGTTTGCCGAGGAAAAGATTGAGGGCCTGTGACATTGTGATGCGTTCTATTAAAACAAAGGCGTGTCTTTTTTTATAGAACAAGTAAAAGCGATACACTTGCGTCCATTCGCAAAATGAGATTACTTATATAGCAGTCACAGTTTTCTTCTTTTTTCTCTCGCTATTCCCATTCAACTCGCATTACATATAATCACCTCATTTTGCGAGGATTGTGCTATATCTTGCTAGAAAAAATATTCTCGCAGCTTTCTCAATTTCATATTTCTCATTTGTATTTTATAGAACAATATCTCTGATCAGACCGTGAAAAGAAGAATAATTTATGATAAAGATTTTTGTTAAAGCCAAAAGTACAAGAGAGACACAATTTCTTTTCATGCATCAATAAATATACTTCTATTAGTGTTTCTCTAAGTTCTATACAGGATGAAAGATCAAATCCTTAGCTCACAAAAGAGATTTACAAAGAATAACACTCATCAAAAGTTATGCGCAAAACTATAAATTTTGAGAAACAATTTTATTTATAAAAAAAGCACTACAAATTGTATTATTTTAAATAAATAGCGCAAAAATAAGCAGTCGAGCGTAACGGACATGCGTTCTGTTGCGCACAGGGGTGTAATGTTTTCGTAATATTTCGTATTTATTAGGCCCTGGTCGGGCGTGAAAAGCTAAACGCTCTCAGCAGGTCAAGGTCTTGGAGTTTGCGCACTGGCTTGCATTTCGCTAGCATGCATAAAGGTGAGTGAGCTTTTTTCCCGTACTCGTGACATACGGCGAGATACACGTCCATCCATGGTGGAGTGTGCTGCAGGCGATACAGAAATAACCAAGCGGGAAAACACGCGTTTTAGTCGCATCACGCGTCGGAAAAGACGAAAGAGAGTCGAACCGGCCAACTGTTGTATCATGTATCGATTCCGAACACGCGATTCTTGAACGAAGTTCGTCATTTCGCGGAAGACACCCTGTCTACGTAAACGTTTTCCGTTTTCGCGATACAATCAAAGAATATCCGGAACTCTTGTCAAAGTTCGGGAATTACAAGGATAAGACTAAGAACATATGCTGGAACAATGCGCTGGAAATAAACGTGTGACGCTCGAAGATGCGCCTAGAATAAGGTACGTGCGTATACCGGAGCGAATTGAAAAATAATTGTAAAACGTTTACCATAAAGATCGTGATTATAATTATATTACACTTGTAAAATTATTCGATTATTAAGATATTCGAAGAAACATGCTCAAATAAAACATAATTCAAAATTAGGTTATTTTCACGTTTGAAGGCGAAATTTATTCATCTTTTTCTATGAGGAGATATTCGTTCGAATTAACAATCACGTAAGAATTAACAGGTAATTAATACCGATTTAGAGAGGCAATTAAGGAGTTTTGCAATCTCAGAGAGAATATTTTAAGCAGGACTGTGTCCATGCTTTTCACAAAGCATCACAAACGTCGATCGTTTATTTTCAGCGTCGGGAGAACAGCCATTTGGTTTACGATTTCTATCAAAGCTGCATTTCTCTTGTCTATTTGCGAGACAATGGCCAAGGTTTCGTCGGTCGTGATTTCCTGATGATGCAATTGCTGCAAAATATGAGCGCCCACAACATGATGGCAAGCATCGGTCGTACCTTGGGCAAAAGCGACAATAAATTGTCTACCACCAACGAGATCCGTTTCGCAGGCGATGGTCGGAAAGACAAGCTTTATGAGCCAAAGCACAAGCAGAAATTGGTGCGAGTGCTAACGGTGATCGCGTACGTCATATTTGTCAGCTTAGCCGCTATACTCTTGTCCTTGTACTATACCTTCGTCTGGAATCCAAAAGACCAGGCAGTCAGAAAGAGAATCGACAAGTCGGAATGTCCCAAGCCATCTCTCGACATCCTCACGATTCCGCCGATCTTCAATGGTAACAGCACTGATCACGAAAAGAAGAACAACTATTGTTAAAAAGATGTTTTACATAGAGATACATAAGAATATTTAGAAATTCTTAGGATATAAGAAAAAGAAAAAGAAAGGGAATACATAAAAATTAGAGAAAATATAAAAAAAAATTTGTAAAATAATGTTTGCTCTCTTATTACGAACACTTTTTGTATGCACGCTAATAATTTAATAACATTCTTTTCACAGAAACGCAGATCGAAAGAATGATCGCGAGATCCACGACGATGGATAATAAACAGGCGGAGAAAGTGGATTCATTAACAACACAACGACAGAAGGAAATTTCGACGGAAACTACAGACATCGAGGAAACGTCCATGGAACTCACGTCGGTATTGACAGCACAGGATTATCATAACAATTTTACTAGCGTCGCGAATGATGCCGTCGACAACGTCACATAAATAAAACTTTTCGACTAAGTAGTAAAATTGATACGAGCCAATGCCGAATATATACAATTATATATATATGTATATATTTGCAATTATATATGTATATATTTGCAATTATATGTGTATATATTGTTTTCTTTTCTTTAACGTATAAATTAATATATGTGGAGATTCGATTTAAATGTAATTCGAAAATTTACATAAGATTGCATCTCATATATGTAAAATATTCAATTTATTTTCTATAAAATACTTAACATTTTCATTGCGAAAAAAACACTTTGGTTAGGAGTCGAACCCGGATGTCCCGCGTGCAGATTGAGTATTTCACATATATAAATGCAAACCAACCATTCTATGTAAATTTTTGAATTAAATTTATTTCGAATCTTCACATTAATTTACACGTTAAAAAAAAGCAATAAATACAGGATGTTTCCTCTAATTCGATCATTTAGAATATTGTTTGTAATGATACGAAAAAATATCACAAAAAGTTGTTCGATTCGAAAGTGCAAATATTATGATATGCAAAAAATTTTTCTCAAAGTTATATTTTTTAAGATTTCAAGATTTGTCATTTTTTTAAATGGGATGGCATATTTTCACTAACGTAGTAATGTAGTTCATTAACACGTTAACTGCCGATTTTGCCTCACTTTCCGTTCGCGCTACTCGACACCGTGAAGCGTCGAGCGTTGTGAGATACGCTAATGCATGAGCAGTGTAGCTTAAAGCAAAAGTCAATCACCGGTTCGTAGTGACCAGCGCGGCGTAAATGAAAAGTCTAATGCCGGTCCATAGAGCAGTTAACGTGTTAAAAAATCCAATCGTATAAGATTTGTTCACTTTGAGATGATCTCGAACATAAAAAACTTATATTTATAGGAAAAAACTGAATCAATTAAACATGTTTCAATATTTATTATTAATTGTATTTTAAAAGATGTTCAAAATGATTAATTTTAACTTTCATGTATTTTCGAATACGATGAATAAATGATTATCTCGCACTTTCAATAAGTACCGGGATGATAACGGTACATAAGCTTGTATACATTATTTAAGTTCTTGGTCTTTTAATAATGACTAAGAAAAGTATTTATCTTAATAAAGATAAATACTTTTCTTAGTCATTATTAAAAACTAAAATTGAATGGAATAGTGTTCAAGAAACGGTTCAAATAGGAAACAATATTCATTTATAAAAGTTGATGACAATTTTTTAATGACGAACTAAAAAAGAGTAAAATATGTATTAATAAATAATTATACTTATTAAAAAAATTAAGTATTTGAATCTTCATTTAATATAGGTGAGAATTGTTAATCATACGTCTGTAAAAATATTTTGGAGTTTAGTTCATTAAGATTGTTTTGTTAATTTTTACATATACATTTACATATTTTTACATAGATAATCACTGAAGAAGATCTCAAAAATAGAGATCAAATAGAGTCTGATAAAATAATTTTCATGAATAAAGAAAAATAATACATTAACATCTAGTATATATTGCTCGTATTGCCTTATCCAAATACTTAATTAAAATATGTATGTTTCTGATAAACAAAAGATTTGTATGATAACAATAAAGAAGTTGATCAACAATGGTCGGAAATATTTCAACATTTTAATCAGCAGCATATTGATATAAAGAATTTGAAAGTAACACGCGGAATTTGATTTGTCTTCCAGGGTCAAATACTTGCGTCAAACAAGTTTTTTTCTTAATTAACCAAATATGAACTTCTGAAAAAACAATTATTAGTAAAAACAATGCTATAAGAAATGTAAAATATAACTTTTAAATAACGTGTGAAGAATTTTTTGATCTTTTGTTAAAAAACCCAAATATTATTTAAAAGTCACATTTAGTGGAAAAGTACAAATTTAAAATGTGATTTCGTAATTTGATACTTTTATTTTGCAATATTAGGTAGGATCATGTAATACATTAAATATATTATTTACAAATAAAATATAATATTATATAATAATTTATTTATAACTATAATATAATATTTTTTCTTAAAAAAAGTTATGTATATAAAATAAAGTTCTTTTAGAATGTTTCTCCTTGCCTTTGTTAGTAGTGGTCATCTGAATGTACATGCACGCCGAATTCTTTCCGTTCCGCGAACCGACGCTGGTCTTATATTTATATTGTATGCTCACGCGTCGTCTGAACGAAAAGTCGACCAAAATCGGCGTAGCACTTAACGTGATAATATGATATCAACAGCGCACAAAATGATTTTAGTATGTATCGCCGACAATACATGTTGCCTAATTGGAAATATGTTTACAAATATTCATAGTAACTTATTGAAAGTGCGAAACAATCATTTAGTAATCGTATTCGAAAATGTATGAAAGTTAACATTAATTATTATAAACATCTTTTAAAATACAATAAATAAATAAATATTGGAAACGTGTTTAATTGATTCAGTTTTTTCTTATATAAATTGTTTTTTATATAAGTTTTTTATGTTTGAGATCATCTCAAGGTCAACAAATCTTATACGGTTGGATTTATTTTGTTTTAATGAACTACATTGCTATGTTAGTAAAAATATGCCATCCCATTAAAAAAAATGACAATAATTTTGAAATCTTAAAAAATATTACTTTGAGAAAAATTCTTTACATATCATATTTGTTTCTTCAAATTGAACTTCTTCTTTTGGTATTTTTTGTATCATTATAAACAACAAAGATATTT
This sequence comes from Pseudomyrmex dendroicus, assembly GCA_014825645.1. Lineage (NCBI taxonomy): Eukaryota > Metazoa > Arthropoda > Insecta > Hymenoptera > Formicidae > Pseudomyrmex > Pseudomyrmex dendroicus. The sequence continues at coordinate 6,246 of QVNZ01023958.1, read as the reverse complement.
TAAATAATCGAATTAGAGAAAACATCCTGTATACAGGGTAAACCATTTAAAGCGTTACAAGCTGTTTTCTGTGAAAATATGCATCATAAAAAAATATGCTTTAGACAAAAATTGTATGGTTTGAAGGAGATCAAATAATAATGAAATTAATTTTTAAAAAAATTACAGTTTTGAGGTCATATAAAAGTAGTGACCTTTAAAACTGATTATTAATTTCTTAAATAGAATGCCCTACTTTTTATAGCAGATTATAGCTGATCGAGACGTTTCTAAAATGGTATAATTATTCCATTTTCCGTTAAGAACTTCCTGATTTATGAGTCTTTACATTTACGATAATATTGACATTAATCTAAGTATATCAGGTGATCATAAAGTGCGAGGCTTAATTCACACATTTATTTATCTTTCTATGTATCTGTATCTATATGTAAATGTAAGCGCACGTGCTTGATTAGAGTGAGTTTCCTTACCTCTTATATTGAGAGGCTTCTTGCATTCATTTGGACACGGTATAATTGGACATGTTGCAATTGGACACAAAATTTTAGACACGGTTCATATCAATATACCATTCAATTGTTCACTGTTCCTTTTACCATCATGCAATTGCGTACCATTTATTTATACACAGTATGCGCGTACTCTTGTAAATGTGCATAGTAACCACATAACCTATACATATATAAAGCACAAACAAAAATGCATTAGAACTTCTATGCAGTACTTTCGGTCGCATTGATACTTTCCCAAGTTTTGTAATTTTTATTGATGTGAGAGGCAAGGAGATACCTAATCGAGCATACGCTTACCTTTACATACAGGAAGATAAATGAATATATGAATTAAGTCTCACACTTTATTATCATCTGATACACTTTGATTAATGTCAATGCTATCATAAATTTAAAGACTCATAAATCAGGAAGTTATTAATGAAGAAAGGAGAATAATTATACCATTTTGAAAACGTCTCGATGTCAGCTATGAGAATCTGCTATCAAAAGTAGGGCATTCTATTTAAGAAATTAATAAATGAACTTTCATATGACTTTAAAAATGTAATTTTTTTTCAAAAATTAATTTCAGTATCATTTGATCTCTTTCAAGCTATACAATTTTTGTCTAAAGCATGTTTTTTTATGATGCATATTTTTATAGAAAAAAGCTTGTAATTTAAATGGCTAACCCTGTATATCCTACATAGCACATAATATTACTGCAATATCACAATAATATTGCAATAATTGCAATCACAGGAATATTACTGTGATATTACTGTGATATTGCAATATTATTGTGATATTGCAATACTATTATGTGCTATGTGGGATAATTGTATCGACTTTAATACTTATGTATACTTATGTATACATTTTCGAGCTTTTAAATTGTTGTAAAACTTTTCACTTTTTGTGTGTCGTAACGAGCTAGAATATGTGTTAGAATATTTAATATTTAATATTAAATAGTCTATTAGTACGTTTACACAGAGAAACGGTTTTACTCTTTATGAACAGAGACGATTAGAAATCGTATTAATTTGTTTTTGCCAAACAAAAAAACTTTTGTAGAGATTTTAGAATTACTCTTCGACAGATAAATATATATTATAAATATATATATATATATATATATAAATTATAGAAGTTAAGTGACTTAAAATAAGTTAAGAACGTTTAGTATTAGTATTCTTCTCGTAGAAAAAACGAAATGATCAACAATAAATAACAGACTTATAATTAAAATATAAATTTTATATACATATGTGTTTTGGGGTAGTTATAGAAATGGGGTAGTTATCTTTTAATCTTAATAATGTTGATATATGTTATCAAAATGTCATCACCTTGAGTAATGTTGTGAAGGTTTTAGACAACGGTCATTTTTAAATAAAAAATTATTAACTTTCATATATCCGCGAATTGGTCTTACAGTTTTTTTTTTTTTTTTTTTTTTTTTTTTTTTTTTTTTTAATCTGATGAAAGATTTAAAATATTAATAAAACTATATTTTTTCTAATGAATTTTTGCGTAAGTAAATTGATTTTATTTTGCGTAAGTAAATGATAAACTATTCTGTAGATAAAAGTCGGTCGTGACACAGCGCGCGAATATAAGTGTCATACTAAATGATGCGGGTGTAGTTCTTGAAAAGTTAACGGAAAAAGTTGAAAATTGGAATTTAATTATTCGTCATTAGAGAAATTCAAGTACTATTTTATGTTGTCTAATGATTCACATAAGATGATTCACATAAGACGCGTGGCGACTTATCACAGGACAGTGACTTATCACAGGACAGTGGATTTTTGGTTGTGAACATCAGATAAAAAAGATGGACAATTGTTTAGAAAGTAGACCATTTCACTGATTTCAATGATCTAGAAATGAAAGACGTTATTCTGAATAACTGTTTCCTATACATGTTACTGCCGCTCGACTTTAGTTTTTGAGTTATACACCAAAGAAGTTTCATAAATAAACTTTTGTTTTCCGACATCGTGTATTTGAGAACTAAATATTTTGTTTGTATTATACACTATCGTACACGTGTGAACTTCTCTCCGAAAAATATCTAACTTAATCTATAATGGCCTAGTTTACACTGATTGCTTAATACGCGTATTAAGTACTACCTACCTATATTCATATTAAATCGGCTTGGTCTCGATAATTTAAACGATGTCATATTAAGCTGGTACGATATGCCTTCTTCACGCGTATCAAAATGGTACGCGTATAGAGCACATATATAATGATATAAACACCAGAATTATAAATTGAAAAACAAATTTTATTTGACTCGCGTACCAAAACGATGTACGGTATAAACTAGGCCAATGTTACTGCGATGCGCACACCGTACATTGACATGCAATGTGCATCGTGAATTAATGATATTGTAGTAGATGTAACATAGATTGGGTTAAGTTTTTTCGGGAATGGTATATGATAGTGCATAATATAAAATATTTATTTCTCAAATGTACACAGTGTCGGAAAACAAGTGTTTACTTATAAAACTTTTTTTGTACATAACTTTTTAATAAACAATGAGCGACAGCTAAAACTTTTTGGAACGTACGTAGGAGAATAATCTTTATAATATATGTGAAACAGAAAGTCATTGACCAAGCCAACCATTAAACCAAATAGTGTTAAAAATATTTTTGTATAACTTTTGTATAACTTTTTAATTAGCAACGATCGACGGCTAAAATTTTTACATTATTCAAAGTGACGATCTTGATAACATATATGTCAACATTATTGAGTGGTTTCTATAACTGCATATTTACCGTATTTTGCTTACATACATTTACTTTAATCTATGTTATGAAATACAAAAGTTTTATGATATTGTTTTATGATATAAATAGTAAAGATAAATGGTCTGTAAAACTTTTTAATCATTCAAGTTTTCACTATATACTGATAAAAAATTCAAGACTTTATTAATTAATTTAGTATTATAAGAAGAAAAGCGAATACAAAATAAAATTATAATAGCAATTTATTGTAATTTTACTTTTACAACTTTGTATAATTTGTCATAAAAAAAAAACTTCTTACAGATATTTGTGTAAATTTTGTATGATATTAATAAAACTTATACATTAATTTTATATTTATATTCAATATTAATCGAAATTGTAACCCATATAAAATTAATGCACCCATATAAAATAAATTGCATCAAATAGATGTTCGATTGATGGTGTGTACTTTGCTGTCGGATTCTAACATCTGTACGGCCCGTTTGTGACCCATAACATTAGCGAGCGCTATGGCGTCGAATTTGCTGTAAATGACGGTCACTGACATGTTGAACGATGTGCCGGCACGTGGATTCTGGTACATTCTGTCCATAAGGTTGCACATTTCGCTGTAAAAGTGCGGATAAGTGGGCAGCTGGTAGAATATAAGGTGGCGAATACCTTTTATTCTCGTCCTACGCCAGAAGTGCCAACGTTCCGTGTAAAGAAGAAAGTGCGTGTCACTGTGGAAGAACATGTCTCGCGCTCGAGCAACTTTCGCGTCCTCTGTATACTCGGAAATTTGCGCGAAGCTCAGCTTCTCTTTCATCAGATGATTCCGCAGATATAGGAAGTCATAGTAGCACGGCACATAGATCAATGTATGGTTATATATTGGATCCATGTACTGCGGCAGTATCTCTTTCAAGAAGAAGTCCAGTCTGTTGTCGATTGACTGAAGCAGATCGGAAGAGTCGAATCTGCGGAACACTTGCGGAACTGCGACAGTCACCTGGCAAATCGAGCCTGGTTCTATCACGTTTTTCACTTTCACTTTGCCGGCATAGTTGAAGCAATGTTTGATCGCCAGCGTGTTTATCTGAGGTTGCTCGACATTGGAGAAAATAAGTGTCTGCCTGTAGTATTTGGTCCAGCCGTTCACACACCAGCTTCTGAGACGAGAATAGTCGATATCAAGAAACTTTTTGGGCTGTAGATGCATGTAGTCCAACACTTGGTGCAAGTGATCCCAATTTTGCATGAGAACTACGTCAACCTGATCCATAATGAGCAATTCTATCGACGCGAGAAAATCGTAATCTCTTTCTGTTTCACCTTCTGCACCCACCACCCTTCTGAGACCTAGCGGTGAACCGATTATGATGTCAGACGAATAAAAATTCGTGTACAACTTTAGGGTTTTCTTAGTGATGGCCATGCCAATCTTGAACTTGTCATCGATGTTACCTTCCAGAGTCTGCTTGTAATCTTGCGGTTTGAAGTTTCTCTTGGGCATCATCAATTCGTTTCCAGTGAAGTCTTCCATGAATCGTAGTTTGTTGATGACAGAGCCGCCTTTATCTTCGCCGAATAAAATCGAAATAAACATCTCTACTATTTTTAGACAAGAATGTTTGAACGGTACTATTATGAGGACTTTCGGTCTCATTAAGCCCTGATCTTTGTACTCATCTGGAACTTCTCCCATGCCACTGCGTTTTGACTTTGCTAACTTCATATTGTGGTGTAGAATATTTATTTTGGTTTTCAATATATGATTAATTGCATGGAGACAATAGACGAAAAGTATTTCATTAGCATTTGAATATGTTCTTTGGTGATAATACAAGTCTTGATAATTGTTTATCACTGAAAATAATTCTCTCTGAAGAGGAGTTAAAAGTGTTGAATTATTTTCTATGGTATCTTTTATATTAATATGATTAGCCTTGATTAAATTGTTTTGAATCTGCAATTTTATATGCAACTTTTTCCAATCAATATGTTTGATTAAACGTGGAGGTTTACCATAATTTGTATATTGTTTTTTGTCATCATCCAGGAATTTTTTTATTTTTATTGATTTATTATTTAGATCAATAGCAGGTTTTGGAATTTCACACATCAGATATCCAAACATAGGCCATTCTAGTATTATATTTTCTGTGATTTTGGATGTTGCAGAAACTGCTTTATATAATTCATCATCCATATCATTACGTAAATGTGAAAAAAATGGATCTTCCAAATAATCAGTATTTTCCTCAACAATCTTTACATCTTCAGAGTCATCATCTATATTTGTGCTAATAATAATTTGTTTTTCTTCATAAGAGGACTTATCATTGTTCTGCACTTTAGATTCTTCACTCTTCTCTTTGTTAACTTTTTTCTCTTTTAATCTTTTAACTTCTTTTTCTTTTATTTTTCTTTTATGTTTTATCTCTTTGTTTGTATCTAATTCATCACTTTCACTTTCTGAACTAGTTACAATTGGTTTGTTAAGATTGTCCAGTAATCTACCATCATCATAACCTGCCATTGCTAACCAGGCCAACTCAGGATCAAGTTCATCATCTCCAAAACTCTCTACTTCCTCAAGTCGTTCACGTATCTTTTCCTGTTCCAATATCTGTCTTCGAGCTTCAATCTCCTCATTTTTTGCTTGACGCTCTTTAACATAGAAGGAATTTTTAAAGTCAAATTTCTCCTTTTTTTGCCTTGGTTTTGGCCAATATTTATCGAATTTCCTCTTTTCCCCACAGAATGATCGCTTTCCTGGAGCCATTACTTGAATCTGCATGTATTTTGCTATTAAATTTATTAAGTAGAAACCATGTATATAACTTAAAAATGAACACTTAAGGCTATAATACACAAAATGACATAGGGCTATCCTACACAAAATGACATAGAATGCATATGCATAGCATAGGACTATTTGGACCAATGAGCGACTAAAATAGTTTTATATAAGTCAATATGGC
>QVNZ01023873.1:0-10437 GCA_014825645.1 Pseudomyrmex dendroicus | reverse complement strand
CTCTCTCTCTCTCTCTCTCTTTTTATCTCAGTTTCTAGTTTAGCATACGTATAACGTCGGCGTACGGTTATGTCGAGTTACGAGGACATAACCCGCCTCTCTTTCGTCCCTGTCTCGACCCTCTTTTCCCCCGCCTCTCCTTTAATTTACTCGCGCTCTTTCGCTCTTCGGCTCGGGTCGTGATAAATGTTACGGGCCACCATAAAGCATATCGCTATTTCGCTAAAGGGCGTCTCTGGATATTACGCGAAACGCGCGCGTGTCCAACGTTGAGAGCTCCGTGCGCGATAATGTACAATAGAAATATTTCGCGGCAAAGATTTCAGGGATGAACGCGCGGAGAACGGCGAGGTTTATTAAGACGCCCGCCCGCCTGTCGGCTACTGTGTTCAATGTGAAACTCACCGCTTAATTCGATATACGTCCATTCTTTCATTTTTCCCCGACTCACGGCGCGAATTTTGCGTCGATTGCTTTGTGTTTTATACTTTCTCCTCTCTCTCTCTCTCTCTCTCTCTCTCTCTGTTGTAAAATATAAATTGTTACAATATTTTGTTCGAGGGGTACCATCGTATTCTTTGACAAATATAAAGAGGGAATATTGACGCGGTATTTTAAGAACATGTTAGAGACAATTTAATTAGAAGATGTGCGCCTGTGCGAAAACAACATTTAAAATACAAATCGAAAAGCAGAATCGCGCGTAACATTGTTATATAAGAAAATAATTTTTATCTCTTCAGATACTTTTTACACAGGCACATACGTAGACACATAGCCTTTGACACTCAAGCACGTCCTTACGAGAGCCAACCCCCTCAGGCACATGTCTAAAGTGCCTATTATGCTGAGCCACCACCGGTTGTTCGGGAGATACAGGGTGTCTTTGAAGTACCCAGGCAAACCGGTACGGCGGCTTTAAAGCTTAAGACTTTGGGCGAGATAAGTCAGAGAAGTTCGACTCGCGCGCGGTGCATGTCCGGAAGTGCTTCGTTAAAAGTTATGGCTAACGACGCGACGTCGCGACTTAACCGGCGAAGTATGTGTAATTTACAGAAACAGGTTTTGAGGATAATTCTTGAGAGAGAAAGAGAGAAAGGACATATTACAAGAATTGGAAATGAAATTATCAGGCGGTGATGTGCGGTGATGTTTGTTGTCCGATCGATTTAAGAAAATTGCTTGCAAAGTGAAAGAGAGCAGCAATAAATTGAAGAACTCACAACAGTTTTAATAAAACTAATTAATCGCGCATTACCGATCCGTATATTCAGGGTAAGAAAATTAACATGTGTTACCTCTTTAAAATATTTTCCTATTACTTTTTTAATTTCAATAAAATTAATTTTAGATGTGCGTATGTGTGCCGGTACGTTTTTATAACAAAATATTCAAATATAATTCTGTTTTTTTTTTGCACGCGAATTTATCCTAAACACTCTTGAGATCTTTGTAATCGCGCAAGTTGTATGTGTGAACACTCGCAGCTTAGTTTATCTGAATTCCGTAGGAACACAAAGAGAGGAGAGATTAAAACAACGCGCCGTTGACTTCTTGACGCAGCGATATCGCAATTATCTGTTCGGAAGATTATCGGGTTTTACCGGGGAGACACATCGACTCCGTTGGGGGAGTTAAACGCGCGAGCAAACGCGCGCGCGGTAATTAGCGCTCTGGATTCGTGTATGAGAGAATCTAACAGAATTACGGTGTATATCGGGAATTGGAATTGCGTGTCACGTGGATTCGCGCTAATTTGCGGGTACGTTAAAGATCGTTTGCAACAACGGAGCTTCAAACCCGTGCGCGCTCGTTGTGTCCGCCGTTAGATTTCCCCGTCACGTCTGTTTTCCTTCCTCTCGTGCATGATGCTGCCCGCCCGTTCGCCGCTTGAAAATCGTCGTGATTCCACTCGCGGGATAATGCCGGGTTCGTGTGCAATAATTACGTCGGCCTCGGATCGCTAATATGGGCATGCCGTTATCGGTTGTGCCGATGATTAAACGCCCGTCTTCGCCGACGACGGAGGCCGAACACCGTAGAGGAGGATGGGTCTCAAGTCAAGTAAATTATACACAGAGTGCCGCGCACTCTTTGCGACTTTATTACAACCAATCGTTCCGAAGCAATTCCAGAAATCACGTCGGAAATCGTGTAAGAGTGTAAACGTCGAGAGAATCATCGTTCTCTCACGCGCAAAAAAAAAAAAAAAAAAAAAAAAAAAAAAAAAAAAAAAAAAGAAAGAAATTCAATTCGCGGCAATCATTCCTCGTCATATTTTAATTAAATATTCGTCTGTTTTTGATTATACGCGCGATATTTACGAGACACCCAATTTCCCGGTCTCTCCCGGGTGTGTAATTTATACCGCGTGAGTTATTATCGTAGTTGTTACACACATCCGCCTGACGTGTGTGTACGCACGTTCAAGTAGCGCGCTGTCGGACGTATCCATTTTCCACCCAGAATTTTGCTTCGACGTGGTTAAATATATATGTTTTATGTACAATATCGCGGCAGCGGTCCACAATACAAAATAAAGCGCTTTTACGTAAACGCGCTGATTATTAACGCCGATAATTGCGCGAGAGTTATTACGCTTCTTGTGTAATAAACTGTAAACCCGATCATCTGAAAATTGAGGCGGTTAGCCGCCTGGCTCTTAGGAGAGAGAAATGCCCCGGCGTTCGTTCATAATTGATCGCGCGCAACAACTCGGATTTATCTATAAATGCTCCTTCGGCGAGACTGCGAGATTCATTTCAATCCGCTACTTGAAGTTTAACTGCGTGAAAGGGTATTTTGTCTCTCTCTTTTGAAAGTGATTATTGTCTCGCCTTTATAAATCTTATTGTGAAAAATCCAATTTAATTCTTTTCTCCACGCGAAAAGAATTTATACGAATATAATTATTATATTATAAAATATAAGAGAAACTTGTGGTCTCTTCGCGTATTATTTTCGTTGAAACGAGGATTATAATATTTGAGATATTTTTTTTTTTATTATTTTTACACGTTCATTGAAAAATAAATTTGGCATCTTGATGTTTCTTCCACCTTTTGGGATGATTTTTTCGAGTTGACTTTGAAAGAAGATTTGAAAGAGTTTTCTAGGGCGAACTCGATATAGTTTTTTTAATTATAAAAATTTCTTCGAATTAACATGTGCATTAGGACGGACGATTGGCAACATCCGAAACGGGGCGTAGATAGCAAACACAGTAGTATCGCATTGCTGATGTCGTTGACAAGTTTCGTCCTTCACAAGGAACAAATGTCAAACGCTGGTTCATTATCGCACGTGGTGTTTGTGTGACAGAACGCCAAAGTAGACGCTCTCGCGGTGATCTTTGACAGCGCACCAGCGCTCAAACTTCAACCGTTGCGATGACCAAAATTTACGAGTTGGGTTTCGAATTGCTGGTTTACGTGTGGTTGACGCGATGAGCCAGCATTTGCCGCTTGTTCTTCCAAAGGACAAAACTTGTCAACGAGCAATGCGATCCTGCTGTCTATCGTTTTGGATACTTATCAATCGCCACTTAATTATCAATTTCCACTTCCTCGTCGTGTTTTGATGTTACGCGAAAAAAAAAACACTATCGATCGGAATATCGGATCGACGCAGTACGCCGTATTGGCACGTGTCGGAAGCCGTAGAAACTTTCGATTGGATAATCTTAAGGTCGCGCCTTCCGGGCTTCTCTTTCTTTCTCTCTCTCTTTCTCTCATCGTCCTAAAATAATAATGGCGCAGCGCCGAGCGGGCGATTGGTAGCGGCGCCCGCAGCATGGTAGGTCCGTGGTGGAAGTTGTTCCAGTTGCGCGATTGCGAGTCCGAAACTTAACGCGACGTGCTCGAAAACCGGGTGCGCGCACGGCCCTTGAAATTCATCGCGGTACCACTTCTGCGATCCTGCGGGTATTATAAATAAACGGGATAAACGGGATAAACGGGGCCATCGCGCGCGTATGATAATTACAGGTCAGCGCTTAACGATCCCGCTATTATGTGCAGGGACGCGTCGAATTATGCGTTGCCGCGCGTTTTGCACGAAGTCTATACGTTTCTCATCTTTTCTCCGTATAAAATTTATCCGTTCTCCTGTATTGTTTTATTTAATTGTAGAAGATAAATAATTCACGAACCGGAGGAACAACACCGTAGTTTAAAATTTGAATAGTGAAACGTAATAAATTAAATTCTATAATAATTGTATATTAAATTCTACGTTAATAATTGTGTGTGTGTGTGTGTGTGTGTGTTTAGCCAAACAACAGCGTTATAATTATTGTACTACAGAATTAGTTACTACACGATGACCTTTAGCATTCGCCGGGGCAACCATGTCGAGTTACTGGGCGTTGTGAACGCTATTTGGCGCACGTGGGAACGCGGGCGCGAGCGCGCGCGCGCGCGCGACTAAATGCTAAAGTTCATATTAATCACACGCCTCTAACCACCGAAATGTTAATTACGATAAACGGATTAATGTTATTCGACGAAATACCGGCTGCGGGATAGTTTCCGAAATCGAGCAATCGAGCGGCAAAAAAAAAAAAAAAAAAAAAATGAATCAAAGAAGAACGAACCAACGACGCGTAAAATTTTTCAATAAATAGCTCCGCAGAATTTCACAGAACGCGGTTGTTGTTGTGTGTGTATGTGTATCGTCTAATTGAATTCTACTCAGCAAAAGAGGAAAATTTTTTCTCCCATCGACAATTACATTCGGATAATTCGGAGCAATAGCGTTTCTCTGCTCCGGTTAATAGGTTAATAGAGAGCTTCGTTTCGAGAGTGCCACTTAACTCGCGCCTGTACCGTTTATTAAGGTATAATAGAAAAATGATCTTTTTTCTCTTTCTTTCTCTCTCTCTCTCTCTGTTTCTCTTTCTTTCTCTTTCTCGTTGGCTTTCGTAATACGGAGCAGGCGCGGGCCTGATATCTTTATCACCGCGATCAACGATCGTGATATTAATAAGCGTGAAATTAAAATACAGAAGAGATCGAAAGAACGTAAATTCATATTTAAGGTATTTGTGAAAATTTGCGATTTATTTTCAATTCGAGATTTTTTCGGATTTACGTCACACCGTTACATTTTACACTGCGCATATATTTGATAAAATTGTAAAAATCAGCCATTTCTATTTATAAGAGAGCAAATTTTTGAGATTATACACCTGAAAAATTCGCCACGGTCATATAAATTGATATTTAATTAACCAGAGTAACGCAGTTACGAAACCGTGTAATAAGCGAGCGCAAGAAGCACAAATGCTGTGGTTTAACCCTTTAACGATACAACGCACGTCGGTGTGCGCACGTACACGCGGTTGTTGCACGCACTATCGCGAATGTGGCTTGGTTAAGAGCTTTTACCACGTGCTATAATATCGGAGCTCCTTCTATAAAAGAGTTCTTTCATCGAGAAAGAGAGTAATTGTAATTTCGAATATGGAAAAGTCTTGTTGCCGGCATCTTACGGCATTAATTCCGTGAATTTTAGATGCGTGACTTATTATACACTAAACATTTACTAAAAAATATTAAATATTTTATGTAATAAAAATTTGCTATATCGCATTCTCGTTGTATTGTAATATAATTTAAACAGCACGCGCTACATCGTGCAGTAATGCAGAATGTAGTACAGCGAAGTAATTTGTAATTTCTTGCAAGTTTTTCACTTCTCGTCTTATATGTCTTTTGAAAAAAAAAAGTAATACGAAGAGTAATATATCCTCGCCGCGGAGAGAGATCGTCCGTTATTCTGATACAAGCGGCGGAGTATTCAGACATGTAAAGTCAGACGCGATCTATCAGAGATGAGACAAGGTTCGATGAAGACCGGAGGAGAGGGGAAAAGCCAGAGAGATATAGAGAGAATAGCGCGGAGCGGATAGTACGCGCCACGCTGGCGGTGAATGGTGCTTGCTATAATTTAGCCGGGGAGGTTTAATAAGGCATGCCGTAGCTCAAGCTTGCTCGGGGGCGAAGTGTCAATATGTCCGGGCCGCTGAGTGATATACTTCCGGCCTTCTTCGTGAAATTGAAGAGTCTCCCAGGAGCCGGCGAGTCGAGCCGCCTCGTCTCTCCTCGCCTCGTCGTACCGCCTCGCCTCGTCTTGCCTTCAAATTGTCACCTATCACCTTTCAAAGTGGGCGGAGGAGAGACCTAAGCACTTCGCGCTCGCTCGCCAACGCGCCTGGAAATACGAACAAACGCGATCGGGCTAACGACTTTGAAACTTCATTAGCTCCTCCCGGGGCCACTGGCGCCCGTACGTGTTCCCGTAATCGTCCCACGGCCACGTTAATTGTCCCAACGACCGATCAAATATTTTATTTTAATTGATACCGCGGAGAGATAAGTCGATTTACGCGCGCGACCTTTAAACAGACACTTTTGCACTTGAGTGTATTTGCGCGCTTCAGGAAGTGACGTGAGAGTTGTTCTATTCTTTTAATTAAAAGTGTGTGAAAAGAAAAAAAACTACATGTTTCGCGCACTGATGCGGCTTTACATGTAGTTGCATCTCTTTTTCTCTTGTAGAGCGAGAGAGAGAGAGAGAGAAAGAGAGAGAAAATTAAAAATACTCAGGAGAGAGAACTTTGTTGTTTATTAATTAAATTTTAATTACACTCCAAGTGACCTGAATTCCGCCGCGTGAGAAAGATTGCCCCGCTTAGAGGAACGTGTCATCTAAGAAAACATGCATCTTTTTTTTTTTTTTTTTTTTTTTTTTAAATCTCATACGCATGTGGAACATCCTTTTTCGCGGTCAAAAATAACTCGCGGTTGCGTAAGATAACCAGGAGTTGAGTGGACCACCCAAGGTTTTTGTACGTCGGTGGACTTGTCGGCGTATAAATCTTGTATTAACCGAGACATAAATAGATGGAAGGGCGGAACGTGTGTGCGTGTGTATGTGTCGAGTTGGCATTCGCGTCATAGCTGTACAGGCTCGACGATAAAAACAATGAACCGGTTAATGCGCGTAGTGTGATAGTGTAATGCGAGGCGCGAAACAAAGGGCGGGCTTGTCAGCGGTCAGTTTGAAATTCAACCGCATCGCATACACGGATTTGGGAATATGAGAATAGCGGCGTAAGCCGCCTGTGAAACCGCAGAGACCGAGATGCGCGCGGGCACAAAAGCAAGGAAGATATCCCGGCGGCGTATCTTATGTTTTCCGGGAAACAGAGAAGATGTGTTTTTAAAACGATTTAAGAGCTTTGTACGCGAAAGATTAATTTCTTGCCGAGCGCGCATTGTACGTCAGGAATGTTGTTGCATTCAGAATTTCTGTCTCTCTCGATTTACGGTCTTTTTGTATTTTCTTCGTAAATCTCCGTTGTCGTTTCGTCGTAAATCGCAAGCATTCATTTCAGATGTTTCAGTTAGATATATATATATATATCCATATTCATCTTTTTCGAGATCGTATAATCTCCCAAACGAAATCGATATGAAAACGACGACATTACACACGCACTTCGAAATTGAAAACATGTTTTTAATAAATCACGTCGAATGAAGTATGTAGAGCGGAATTGATAACTCGGTCGTGAAAAACGGACTGTTAATTTGGGGAGGGAGAGCAATAAAAATTCGAACGAGTGATAAGTAATAATGTATAAGATGCGTACACGCGCGCGCGTGTACCTTGCGCGTATATCTTTTTACGAGCGGTTATGAGTGTGACAACTGAATTTATTGCTCGTAACAGCGCGCGATTACAAGCGTCATAAAGGAGGCGCGCGCGCAAAGGACTCCCAATACTCCCGACAGCTCCATGCGTGAACTGAATCGCAACTGCGTATGCAAGTCCATATGGAACCCATCTGTTCTCATCAAGCGGTGTGTATCTGCATTTGTTCGCTCAAAACACGCCGGCTGACCGATGCGCGCACGCGCGCGCGCGTTCTGAATCATCGATAACTCGCGCGTTTCTCCTCTCTCGGAGGTCGGGCTCCGGGTTTTCTCTCCGCCGCGCCGCGCCGGCAGGCTTCTGTCCGCGCCGTTCTTCTGGCGTTGACGGCTTATGCAATGTCGGAAACTGATCGAATTCATTGGGGCGCGTAATAATGTTTCGTTAGGTCGAGTAAGTTCGTTTACTCTGCCCTATATCTATCCGCGCGCGAGCACCAGCTCGCTATCGATTAGTTCACCCTACTCGCCCATCCCGTACGGTCTTTATTCCGCGGCTCTTTGTCCCGCGTTTTATTTCTACGTTTTTTTTCCTCCCTTTCCTCCTCCCGGTTGTGTACGTGTGTGTTGTGCAATTGCAACTCTAGTGTATATAATTGCTAAATTTAAACGAAATTTGAAGTTAAAAAACTTTTCGAATTAAATGCGAGCGCGGTGCTATATTTCGACGTTTATTTTGATGGTGTTTTGTTTTAGCCTGTTTGTTTTTATTTCTTCCCGCAGTGTTTCACCTTCTCAGGGTCAAAAAATTCGCGTGAGAAAATTTACTTACCTTCGGTTTGTTGGTATTTTCAATTCTTGTTGTTGTGTGTGTTTTTAAAGCGCTGAGATTTCCACGAGAGAGAGAGACGCGCGAGTATATTTGTACGAATTGCAGAATGGTTTTTTTTCTTTATTAATTTGCGTTATTTTTCGCGGTTTAAATTGTACACAGTGTATAAATTTACTTGTCAAATTTTGGCGAACGACGTCGCGCCAACATTTCTCTGAGAATACGCGAAGCTGTACTTTTTTTTTTTTTTCAAGAATGTTTAATAAGAAGCTACAGCCCGGAGGAAGAGCACTGTGACTCTCTTTCTCTGAGAGACGTTCTCGTACGCGATGTCTCGCAAGAGTTGCCGGGTAGGTCCTTTAGGAGAGCTTTCCAGGTTTAATACGATCCTGCAGGAACCTCCCCCGGAGACTTTCATTAGGGAGATTTACAGGAGGCTGTGAAGAATCCTATTGGGCCTTCTCTCTTTCTCTCTCTCTTCCTCTTCCATCTCTCCTTCTCTCTCTCTTTCTTTCTCTTCCTCAGTAAATCACATACCGTAAGCGACGTGGAATTTAGCGCTCGGCACACACTTGCAGGTCGTAAAACCAAAATTGATAAGATATAACTGATTGGACTTTTACAAATGGCTGGACATTTGTTGAAGAAATAATTGTTAAATATGTGAATATTAAATATAACAATTCTTTCAATGTGTTTCAAGTATTTTTCTAAGATATTTAAGTATTAATTAATTAAGTATAATTTTTAACTGTTCATATATAAATACTTTGTTGTACTTATTTCTTTAATAAATGTGTGTCTAGGTTTTATATATCTTATAATTATTCGTGCGAGTGTCTTTTTCTAATTTTTTTCTAGCAAATTATTTCGAGGATTTCTTGTCGCGTGTATTTCTTGTATGTGTGCGTGAATTGTATGACATTCGTGCAATTATTCAAGACTTGTCTTCCTCTCTTTCTCTTTCTCCATCTATCTGTTAGCAATCGAGTTTATATCGTGCGTGAAAACTGATAGAGACCTAATTCTCGCTCGAGACTCGAAGCTTTTATTGCAGATTTGCTCATTTCAGTTTCAATTTCCAAGTTAACGTATAACGCATAAGAATGAACGTGCTTCGATCGATATAGGCTTTCTCGGAGAAAGTCCGCAGTTGTACGGGAGACAAATGCGCGTTGAACGTACGAACACGCTGAAGGTATACGACGAGACGAGAGCAGACGAGAGATAGGACGCGCCGACATATTTATTTGATAGGAGCTGATACCCTAATCGATTTTCAATATTCCACACGGACACCGTAGGGCGCTAGAGCGAGCGTTAGAGCACCAGCTCGGTGTGTCCCGGAGACTACCTCTCTCTCTCTCTCTATCACGTTTATACATATATATATATCCCTCGCACAACACGCCGGAGCAATGCACGCGCACGTAATTATTTTAATAATTTTTGCAGCCGCGCCATGTTTCTTTGCATTATATATTTTTTATTTTAAAAACAGTTGTGTTTTGAAAACACGACTTTTTTCACCTTTTCACACAAAGCGAAGTCTATAAATGTACAATTTGACATGATTTAAGACTTTTCACACAAAGCTCTTTTTATAGTTTCCTAATATTTTATTTTGTAACAATGTATAAACGTACAAGATTTACTTGGGGCTACTTCTGATATTATTTCTTTTGTTGAATAGATTTATATAGAGAAAGAGTTTTTAGGTAGTACAGTAATATCGCAATACTTTTTCTCGGTCTCGGTTTCAGACTCGGTCTCAAATCTCGGTTTCAAGTCTCGGTCTCGAGTCTCACAATCAGTTTCGAGTCTCGATCTCGGTCTTTTGGTTTCTCGATCTCGGTTCCGAGTCTCAGTCTCGGTCTCGAGTCTCACAATCAGTCTCGGTCTTTCTCTTTTAGTCTTTCGGTCTCTATAATTCGGTCTCGGTCTCTA
>QVNZ01023790.1:0-10039 GCA_014825645.1 Pseudomyrmex dendroicus | reverse complement strand
CAGAAATAATACTTTTCTTTTCGTAATTGCTATCTTTCGCAACTGGCAACGGAACATTTTCAACTCATTGTAGAATGGCCCTTAGAGTTATAAACGTCCATTAGACATCTAATAGACATATCTATATGGGTTATTTCATTTTCCTTTTATTAAAAAACTTCAAATGTAAGCAACGAATAAACTTATTAATATCTTAACAATCTTAACAAAAGTGTAACTTTATGTGTAAAAGCATTAACTTTACTTCGAAAAAACATTTGCAATTACACTTCTATATAAAAAAACAAAAAGCAAAAAAAAAAAAAAAAAATAAATAAATAAAAATAAAAAATAAAGAAACAAATGCATGTGCCCTATTTTTGTAATTAAAACATATTTTGAATATGACAAAAATTTGCATACTGCACAGTTTCGAAACATTCGTTTGCGGTAAAATATGTATATATTTCACTGTTTAATACTGTGATGATAAGAGCGGGCATGCAGTGCCCTGAGCAATTTTATTTCTTCTTTTCCGGAAAACAAGAAAAATTACAAGAAAAAAGATATTTGAGTAAAAAATTATTACTAAAAGATGAAAATAATAAAAATGAGAGTAAATACAGAAAAAACGGATATTGTGAAATGAAATAAGATTTACATCAAAAGGAACTTTATATTAAAAATTTTGATTTGGAAAAAAATAGGAAAAATAATAACGTTTAAGGCTCGTTGAAATTAAACTAAGAAATATATAAGGCCTTACAAGTCGTTCCCAGGATGTTGAGCGAAAACTGTACGTGTATCTATATATATATGTATATATATATGCATACACATATAACGAGTTCACTTGTAAATTTTTACAAGTGAGTTTTTTGAGTTGAAATTTCAATTCCTAAATTTATATAGGATGCTAGGTTTGCATTACGTATATGACAGACCCCGAATACTCTCCTAACTAATTATTAAAATATTGCGAAAAAAACTCTTCGGCTAGGCGTCAAACCTGGAATCTCCGGCTGGAACTCGTTATATGTGTATACATATATATACACGTACAGTTTCCGCTCAACATTCTGGGAACGGCTCGTAAGGCCTTATATATTTCTTAGGGGAAAAATAATGTTTTGAAGAATATAATGTTTAAAGACAATCTCACGCTACGTGAGATGTGTACAAAAAGTTGTATAATCAATTTATGATTTTTTTTTCAGATATTCGTTCAAATTTAGAATTTTAAATTTATTAAAAATTATCAATATTAATTAAAAAAATTGTTAAGATAATTCACCGGTGACAAAGTTTCTCTTATTTGACATGATTTTACTTGATTTTTATAGTTTAAAGAAGCATTTAATTACATCGTAACATTTCTAATTTATATGACACACGTTATGATAAAAACTGGCCAAAGTGTTTGTAGCAACACACAGGCAAAGATTCTAGAGAGGGAGGAAGAGAGAAAGGGGGAGAGGAGTGAGAGAGAGAAAAAGATTGAAATCGGTATTTAATCTCGCTGAGATTAAAATCCTTGAATATTGATGATGAAAATGCGACAATCATAAAAAAAAACATTTCTCGCATTTTTTATATAAAACGAGAATATAGGAATATAATGGTTTCAATCTATGATATGAAGCGTAAAAAAAGTTACAATGAAATTGTATAATGCGTTCAAGATTATGTCTCTCATTTTGTACAAGATTCTTCAAACATTTATGACCATATTGTAAAAAAAGAAAAATTATTTGAATAATAGATGTAAATATATACATATTTACACATACGCATATTGATGTGAGAATTACACAAGTAATGTCGTCGTGTTTTAGTCTTCTTTCTTGACGAAAGAAGATTAAATTTTATACATGTTGCATCATGATGATGTATTCTCAATCGTGTATTCTCGGCTCTCAGAACAAATTTGTTTTGTGTGACAAATGGAAATAGGTGTGATTATTATAGATAAAGGCGTGTCGAAGATATAAACATAAAAGTGCAACAAGATGTAAAACTGAAATAACTAAAATGTATAAAGTAAAGCGATAAAAAATAGAGAAAAATGGGCAAAGCAAAATAGTATATGCAAGAAAAATCGCTTCTAATAATTAAGTAATTGTACGACTTCTTTCTAATTATAAGAAAAAGATAGAACGTAAAATATATGAGTAGATTAGAATATAAAGTGTAACAAAATGTTGCACAAAAAAGATTCGACAAAAGTTCAAGAATCTGAAAAAAAGAAATTGAGTATGAACGCATATGTGAGAAAAAGTATACAAATATACGTATATATTTTACGTATATCACTTTTGAGATGTAAACTTTGTAAGCTTTGAGGTATATATAGATTTACAAGCACATACTGTGTTAAATAAGCGTTCATTTTCCAGCAATATTAATCAAAAAACGCGCGTTTGCGTGCGTTTTATTAAAAGGACGAAGAATAGATACGCAAAAAGAACACATGTACATAATTATATTATTTTAAACTTGTGGTATAGCGGTTTATTGTTAATTGTAGTACTTTTCTTTCCCATTAAATAAATCATCATAGATACATGTACGAATTGCACAAACTACATTATTATTATTATTATTATTACTATTAGTATTATTATTGTGTTGTTGTTATTATTATTAGAGATGTCGATGTCGAGATTCTAATGATTAATATATTCGCATTGTGTTGTGGATTAATAAATAATTTAAAAAAATTTTAGAAAAAGATGTGTAAAAAAAAATACGTACGTTTTTGACTAAAGAAAAATGCAATTGCATTAAGATATATAAGTGCATCTTTTCATACATAATGATATTTTATATATTATTGACTAGTCGATGATAATTATAATAAATTGCGCGAGTTATTCGGTTACGCCGAGTTCAACTCAAGATCAAAAGTTGCGTCTAGCGACGAGATTCGATCGTTCGTTATGTAAATTAACTAACTATGGAATAAAGTCGCAAAACGAATAAATCTCTTTCTCGAAACCCATACAGACGACAGAGGAGATGATAAGAATTGCTCCAGTCAGACTAGTAGACGTGGGCTTTTCGCCAAACAAATACACTTGAATTAAATATGCCAGGATAATGTCCAACGACCTGGTGACCGAAACTTTTCCCGCGCCCTCGATTTTGAGCGCCTTTGTTACCAGCACCTGACCCATAAGACCAGTGAATGCTACTAGCATGATCTGCAACCAGGTAAACCAATCATGCGGCAGGTGAAACTTGTGGATTTCGTGTGCGCCAGCAGATATCGTAAAGTAAAAAAAAACGGACGCAATGAACGACCAACACGATAGATTTAACACTAAAATAGAGTAGTGTATTTCTGAGCATTTCCTCATAACAACAATATTGAGCGCCGTAAACAGAGTCGCCAGAATAGCGTATAGATATCCCAAAAGATTGTAAGTTTCGGCGTGGTGTATCTGGTGGAAAAAACGATTCGAATAATAAATATATAACTTACTTAAATAAATAGAAATTTTTTTTCTTAATATCTTATGATAAAATGTTTCAGTTAATTTCTATTTTTCGTATTATATTTAATACAAAATTGACTAATTACTTTAATTACTGTAATTAATTATTCTAATTAAATGTTATTGTATTATAATTAATTACTGTAATATTATATACATATACAGTTAATATAAAATTAAGACTTTTATTGCATATTTTCGAGAAAATTTGCCATTTTGTTGAATATCGAATTAGCATAATTTTGAAGTTTGCGACACGATAAGTTGTTTTTAACACGTTATTTACGGATTTTTTATTAGTTTGTTGAGTAAATTCTGATTGGATATTATCAAATTAAAAGTTGTTTATTTTAGTGTTCTCTTTCTTTTTGCTTTTAATTACCTGAAATATAAAAGGTGGTCTGGCAACAAGAACAACGCCCGTAAAGAGCGTGCAGATAACCACTATACGCAGAACACCACAGGGTTCTTTTAGGAAGAAAAAAGATAGCACAATGACTATGACTGGTGAGCTGAATATGATCGTAGTGGCATCACCGAGAGGTAATTCTCGGAAACTGTAGTACAGCAATGACAAGGTCATTCCCCCTACCAGACCCTGAAAAGAAGAAAAAATTACTTTCTTTTTTTTAGATTATGTGAAACATTAAATTATATAAAATTAAATTATATACAATTTAAATTATATACAATATATAATATTTATTGTAAAATAATTTTATTATAATATAAAGCAATCAAACTTTTATTACATAAATCTTGTTATAAATTGTATACATTTAAAAGTTTCTGTTATAAAAAATTAATTTTTTATGTTTTACATAACTTTCTCTCTCTCTCTTTCTCTTTCTCTCTTTTAATTAGACTAAAAATTTCTTTTAGAATATTAGAAGGTAAACTTTATATACAGTATATATATATATATATATTATTATGTTTATTAATATTATTAATTTAACTACTAATATAATATCTGTGAGAACTCTCTCTCTCTCTCTCTCTCTCTCTCTCTCTGTGTGTGTGTGTGTGTGTGTGTGTGTGTGTGTGTGTGTGTGAGTAAGCGCGCGCTTTAATTCTCCTCGATTCTTTTTCGAAAACTATAAGCTTCACAATGCGATCGGAGACAGATGTCACGAATAAAATGTTTGTCATTGATATCAGTATTTTCCGGCTTACTGCAATAACATGGCACGTGTCATAAAAATATCAAACATCTGTGAACAAGATAAGTAATTATGTTATGTATAGAAGATGTTTGGTAATAGCCGTATCATCCTTCATAGACAGGTAGAGAGAGAGAGTTATACTGAATAAAAAAATCCTGTATTACTTTTTCAAAATTCTTAATAATTAAAAAGTTAGTAATTAATAAAGATCCGCGAATAAGCGTTTCATTCATATGTGCAAAAGACAACTCTGGTTGCCACCAAGTGTTTATAGTTGTTAATGATATCAATTTCACATGAGAGAACGATAAGCATTTCACGGAACTAATATCGAAAAACTGAAGTATCCGATATGATTACGTAAATCGAATAAGCGTTTACCAATAAAATAAAATTTTACTCATAAAATAAAATTTTACTCAGTTTAGATTATTCTAAAAAATTAAATGTTCTTATTTTTTGAAACTTGAAATGACATATTAAAAGCATATAATTTTTCAAAATTGTAACTCAATTGCTAACACATTTATTAATTATATTTAAGAAAGTAATAAAATACAAAGACGTTAATGCATTAACATCTTAAGAAAGAAGAGAGAGAGAAAAAAAGAATGTGTAAATTCAATAAAAATATTAAATATATGTAAACACATATATATATATGTATGTACAATATATGTATACACATATATGTATATGTAATATATGTATACATAAATTATAAAATTATTGAACTCACGCTTAAATGTTTACGTAATTATAATATTTACATTTTATTATACTCTCTCTCTTTTTCTCTCTGTGTTTATATACAAATATATATCTTGTATAATATATTGTAACACTAATCAAATTAACTGAATTAAAAGTGCATTGTACATCGTGTCTTTTATTTTATTATACAATATATATTATACAATAAAATATAACAATTAATAAAAATATTAAATATATAACAATAAAAATATAACAATTTAATATAACAATTTCCAGAATTTCTTAGATTATATTTTAAATTTTAAGAGATTATAGATACGTGAGAATTAACAAAAATATTTCTGTGGACGATCAGAATACATATATCGAATGAACTTCGTAACATTTTAGTTTGCCGACATTAAGATTAACAAGCTTACCTGAAAGTGTATTAGTATTTTTTGACCAGAGGGACCAAAGAGATCAGAAGATACTCTGCAAGCTACACTAGTCATTACTAGGATTTGCAGCAGAGCACGAATAGCCAACAGGATCATAGGATCCACATTGCGGACTGCTTTGACTAAAGCCGAGCTAACGGTGAAGAAAGTGCCCGACATGAACGCCAAGAACACTCCGTACCACTTAGTTCCATCTCGATAATTCTCGCCATTGTTGGCGAACTGTTCAGTGTAATGGTAGGCCGGATGGATGGTGTTATAAGAGGCGGTGGATTCGATGCTGAACTTCATTGCAGTGAAACGGACAAGCACTCGCGACCTACACCCGGCTATCGCTAGCCAACTATACTGTCGTTTGCATTGTCATTTCACGCATCTGCAACGCTGTCCATTCGCAATTAATATAACTTAAACGACCGACAGATTATTGCGGATTAATGACGCTAGGAAGATTCGGAACGACTGTCACGAGAGAAAGAATCCCCGATGTAATACAAGTAAAAATAATAAATTAATAATAAACAAGAAGAAGATTTTTCAGGCTCTGAAGTCTTTAAACTAATAAATGAATTAAATAAATTCGGTTGTAAGAGCCGTTTGCAGAATGTTATGCAGAGAATATGCTTATATATGTATATATATATATGCACATATATACGTCGAAATAATTTAGTTAGGAGGGTATACGGGATCCTTCATATATAAGTGATGCAAATCCAGCATCTTATATGGAGGAAGTAAATTATTTCGACGTATATATGTGCATACATATATATACATATATAAGCACATTCTCTGCATAACATCCTGCAAACGACTCTTACAACCGAATTTATTTAATTCATTTATTAGTTAAAAAATAATAAAATTCATTGTAGGATTGAAGAAAATCGCAGATGGTGACGTCTTGTGATAAGAATCTATTGCGTCTTTTTTTCTCACGAAACATTATTAATGAAATATTAAAAATACTTTCTGGAAAAATTGTGTGTATACATATGTGTGTGCGTGTGCATGTGTGTGTGTGTGCGTGTACATATACATATGTGTATATCTCAAGTTTAAAGTATATAATAAAAACCTAAAGATATGAAATGCGAAATTCGCGACAGAATAAACAAAAGTTACTATTTAATAGTCGCAGTCATATCTTGTGTACTCGATTAATAAGTAATTATAGTAATAAAAAAAGTTTATTATGTTGATATTAGAGAAAAGATCACTACTGAAATATAATATTTAATTAATTTATTTCAACTGTCTACCGTCAACCTTGACTATTAGTTCTTTGGTTTATTATCTTTTGTAATATAAAAAATGTTTTTATATATTTAAACATCAACAGCCAAATCTCGTTTAATTCTATTTTAATATCTTATAATATAAAAGAGAACGAGATATCATTTTCAAAAATATATTTTATATATAAATATAATATACTGTAGCCAGTTAACAAAATATTTTTTAATGAGAAATTTATCATAAAGTATTAAATTTATTATCTTACGTAACAAATGCTTGATAAAATTGAATGTGTTTAAACAAAAAGTCATGTTTGCTGAATCAATCTTTCCCGAATTGAAGTTTATTAGGAGGTTGATCAACGCGATAAAGAGTGTCTGCCATATTGAAATATCCTTCATATTCAATGGTATCTGGTGTTGTATCATAATGATAATGTCCACCTAAACCAATGTCTTCATTGGCACTGTGGAAATGTTGAACTCGGAGATCTAAATCCTGAAAGAGAATTAACAAATATTTTATTGTAGAAGAGAATTTATTTTAGAATTTATTATTAAGAGAAATATTTTATTGTTTTTCATTATAAAGAAGAAAAAAAATACAAACAATATTGTACTTATATGCTTATATATATTTACTTTTTTCTTTGAGTACTCACTGTCTCGGCACTGACAAATGTGCCAACAGCTATCAGAGGAGTTTCCATTTCATAAAATCGTAACCATTCGTTAAGCTGGGACTCCGTATTCAATGGAGTGTCCGAGAAATCCGGCATTATATGTTGTTTTACTTTCCCGTTTTTTACTATAAATGTACCACCCAAACCTGTATTTTAAACAGGGTTTATAAGTAAGATGCGAGCCAAAACGCAAGATATATGTGTGTGTAATTTATTGAATGTAAAAAACTAATGTAAAAAACGTTTCGATTCCATGTTTGGATCTCTTTCAGTGTACAAACTACTGTATATATTAAAAACAAAAAAATTTATAACGCATGCAAAATTAATTCAGAAAATGACAAATAAATGATGAAATAGATCTTATCAAAAGTAAATTGAAATAAAAATTAGTAGACTAACTACCTATAATGTAAAGTATAACTTCATCGCTTCCTAACAAAACACACAAAAATATCAAATCCACACTGCAAGTTTACTAAATTCCAACTGGCCAACTTTCAAAAAGCTACCATAAAAAATGTCTCTCCTATTGAGAGAATTAACACAAGAATACTTGACAAGTTGCGCAAGTTATGCAAGACAAAAAAAGTTTGTCAGTGCAACAATTATTGTATAGCTTTAAATTTTTCTAATAAAGAGAAATATGGTCTGAGTTTCAATGTCAAACATAATATTAATAAAATTTTCTCGTAATTTATATGGAACATCTTAGAAACTGACCTCTTAAAATAAAAACGTTCGATATCTAAAATTTTTAATCCATTTCATTATTTATTTGTTAGTTTTTGAATTATTTTGCGCTGTACATTTTTTTTGTGTACAGTAATTTGTATATAGACTAAAGAAGATTCACATAAGAGATCAAACCGTTTAGTTTTTATATTCAATAAATCACCCATTTACACACATCATGTATTTTGATTCGCATCTGTTCCAATACTCTGTTTCATTTTTTTACAAGCTTATTCAATTGTTATAGAGTTTTGTACAACTTGAGAAATGATTAAGTCTATGTACATATTATCAATTAAAGCAACATCGCAGTTTCCGAAAAACCTACCAACAAGTTTATTCCCATAATGGCTCTCTAATGCCTTTTGCATGCATGATATAAAATCTAAGTTTCCAGTGCGCTTTTTAGCCCTCACTCTTATAACTTTTCCTGGTTTGCCTTCACATATATACAAGTTAGCTAACAAAGCAAAGGTTGTTTCGTCCTCATTAGCAACCACTCGGTGAAGTATACATTTACCAGTAGATTTTTGTACAAATGCATAATGTGTTCCATTCGCCACTCCCATGTCATGCTTGTATCCTTTCATAATTGAATCATTTACAACATTTATCTTCATAATAAGCTGAAATATGTATTTTGTGAATATTATTTGTTATACACATTAGAATTATTACTAAATTGAATGATAAAAATGCACACTTGTACACACTTCACAATTAGAGCCTGTATGTGGCCATGGTCCAGCACCAGCACCAATAACAAGAGTGTCATAATTATAATTTAATTTTCGTAGTAATGTTTTAATATCATAAAACTTGTTTTTTTGAGCAATTGGCAAAAGATATGATGGGCCACCAACATCCAAAATAATTGGATTACCACACAAGCCTGAGAAAAACAATAATCTTGTACATAAAAATGTCAAATAAAAATTTTTTAGTTTGCTTATGTTTTTTTCTTGTAACCTTCTCGATAAAAATTGTAGGGATACTGATTGAAGTTTGGACAATCAACTATCTCAACAGAAGCTTCTTCAAAGTTTGCAGTAACTCCTCCTGCTAGAACTATCATTACATAACACAAGATTACACTTAATTCACTGCAATTTGTTTTATATTGTAATAATCAAATTGTTGTATAATTACTTTTTAGTAACTCGTCAAGAGGAGGTTGATGCAATGGCCTAGATGTAATGTTCAGTTTAAATGGATCCAAAGGTCCCATATTCCGTCGATTTGCTGAATCCATATTGAAGAGCAATGAGTTGGAAAGTGAAAGGGCGGACTGTGATTAGTAAATAATATTTCAGAGTATATATAGGCATGATCAAACTATATAGTAATGTTACTGATAATCTTATCTAATCATGAAATATGGCTGTCTTTTCTCATAACATGACAAGATTTTTTAAATGTGTAAACATAAAAAACAGTGCTAAGAAAGATAAGATTATTTTCTAAAAATGATATTTTCCAAAAATGAAAGATGACATTATGGCTGCTTTCCTTTTAGAAGACACAGTCGACACATTCGACACAAAGCGTCACACGTCGCTTTCCATTTGTAATTGTGATCGA
>QVNZ01023789.1:0-28287 GCA_014825645.1 Pseudomyrmex dendroicus | reverse complement strand
ATATATCGCATTTCGATATATATCGCATTTCGATATATATCGCATTTCGATATATATCGCATTTCGATATATATCGCATTTCGATATATTATCTTCTTTTTTTAAATAAACTCACGAAAAATTAAAAAAAATAAAAGCGAGTGTTTTAAAATTATAATATACGAAGTTCTTCGAAATAAGTCACAATTCGGTGTAACATGTAAATACACGATGCTTTTATTTTCATCGGCGTCGCGAGTTTTATCACGTCTGCGTATCGGACTAATTGTAAGAGACTTCTTTGCAATACTTTACGTTGCCGGCTGCGGGAGGCATGGACGGCAACGTCTCGTGGATAAATGGACGATCGTCTGGCGGTGTTCAACCGGCCGGAGGTAACGAACGCGACAAATTGCAGAGCGGAGGAACTTTTTCGATTAAAGTCTCGCTTGCTCGGCGCGATTCAAAATCTCTTTCGGTCACAGCGAGTTTCCACTTTCAGCGGCACGCAACCTGGCATAAATAAGAACGCGTCTCTGCGAAGAGCGGCAAAGAAAAACCGAAGCTTGTACCACAAGAACGGGTTTTCCCTTGTTGTGGAACTTGGCGTTAGAACCGGCGTTGTAGAAACATGGAAAAGACGATTGTGGAAATAGCAATCGCGCGACATGCGGTCGTATCGCGTCGTGAAAGCTACATCGTGACATTTTGCGACTTAAAAAAGAAAAACCACCGGCGATCCTTGTTTAATTGCAATCAAATTAAACAAGGCAGTTATAAGACAGCACGAATTGAATTCTTAATTAAACCTGTCGATTGTCGATTTAAGTGATTTCTTGTATATTGTTCTTCCATCTCTCTCTCTTTCTCTCTTTCTCTCCAATATTTTTGCAAATTCACATGCAAAAATGGTTACATTGAAAAATTATGCTTAACCAAATTTAGCATCACATTAGCGCAAGCAATACATTTTGGCAATATTACCATAACATATTGTTACGTATCGGAATAAACGAGTGAGTTTGCTGAAATATTCAAATGAAATAAAAATGTTTTTTTATCGATAAACAAAATTGTATTAATAATACGTGTTGACTTCGCGCAAAACATTTATTCGGTAGTTCGCAGCTTATTAATCGGGTTTATTACTCGCCAATGGGAACAACTGTTCTCTCACGGCCGATAATTCCCGGCTTGATTCGCAATTAACTTGTCGTCTCCGTGTAAAAAAATTGGCACGAAAAATCATGCGAATATATGAAGCGAAGGGAGAGCGACTCGACGAGAGGGCAGAAATAAGAAAAGAAAAAAAGGTGAAAAAGAAAAACGACTCGGTGGTGATGGAGCGTCGGCGATTAGTTAAGACGAAAAGAAGTGAGACGCAGAGTAAACGCGGGCAAAATTGAGAAGTTCTCGTTAACCTTAAGAGATATCTTTTTTTTTTCTTCGCTTCACAACGAGCGTTTACAATTGCATTAGCAAGTTTGTTTAAAGTATTTTCCAGGCGAGCTTGTCAGTGACGGACTGACGTAAGAATTTCGATTTTACGCGGAGTTTTTGACACAGCTTGGCTCGATGAGATTGCATAAATTCATGCAACTTTTTCAACTATAACGTCAAATTGCACCGCGCAGTACGTGCAGTGTGAAATAGCCACGTGAAAAATTCTCATCGATGAACACGAGATGTTCTCTCAAATTTCATCACATGTCGTGTATGTATTGCGCAGCATAAAAACGGACCTAATGGAAGAGGGGGCCAATTCGACTCTAAGCATAGCTAAAGTCGGACCTACGGATAGCGGAAATTACACGTGCCAGCTTACCACCATGCCGGATCAACCCGCCACGGTTCACGTACACGTTTTAAACGGTGAGAATATTTTTGTACATATACCTTTCCCCCCGAATATTATATTTTCCCCCTGTATTTATACAGAGAAATAAGTTCACATTTTCAAGCGACAGTTCTCATTTATATGTTATACATATTTATATGTTATATATATTATATGTATATGATATTTACTAAAGTGTTTCTCGAAGCATTTAATATTTATCTTAAACTACATTCGCGCGCGGATGCGTCTAAATGTCCTCTGGTATTTGATTCTTGTGAGAAAGTCCAAGGGATTTGAAACTCTTGTTAGGATCCTCTTAAAACGCTTTCGCGTGAGACTTTGGCCGGGCGAAACTACCAAGTATATACGCAAGTTAGAATTTTCTAACTGCGCGAGCAAACTTTACACAGTAGCTTTGATGTTGCAACTTGTATATTGTACACAACTTTGTATGTATATTGCCGAGCTAATCTCTATTGGAATTTTTATCGCATTAAACCCCTTGAGTTTGTGGAATATTCTTATCTGGTCCGGAAAGAACTTTGCCATTTCTTTGTATAAATCGCCCCGTGTTGAGAGAATGACTGAGTGGTTAGCTAGTAAAATGAGCATTAGACAGTAAAATGTCATTGTGTGTGTTATCTACTCCGCGTGGTATATGCGGCGTGTAACAGGTTCTCAAGTCGGGATTCAATTACATGCTTTTCATATTTACTTCACATCAAGCTCGAGCTTACATTATATGTTATGCCAATGTTCAACGAACGCGTATACAAGTGTACATAACCAGTATACACGATCGAAGCTATTATTTGATGAGAAACTGTTCGCAACTGTTTGCTATTAAATTTAAAGAGAGACTTTCGATACACTGTAAAGTAACTACATTAAGAGATACTTCATCTTGTCCCGAAGCACATGTCTCATCTTGTTTATCTTTTCTTTGCGAATATAGCGCTTATACTATACTTTTCCTGAAAATAGTTTTCGAGCTGGAACCGCGCCAGTGTCACATCGACGCCCCGCGGACACCCCAGTTCATCCCATCAGGGTTTAAGAGCAGCTTGATACTATCATTGTATTAAACTTTGATTAAGTGACTTTGATAAGAACCGAAATGTCCACAAAACGTTGGTATAAAAAAAATGACATCAACGCCGCTCCAACTCGAAAACAACTTTCAGGAATTTTTATACATAACTAAAACTCGGAATGAGGACCGGGTATTCGTCTGACTTCCCGCATTCCCGCTGCGGGTAGAATCGCGCGGTTCTGAGAACACCCGCATGAGAAAGTATCCGCATTAAACGGGCACCCTCAGAATCGGTTCCATTTCGCGCGCAACACGAATAACGGGCGGTCTTTTTTAATAATCATTTATAATATCTCTTATACAATTTGGCATAACATTGTTTTTTAAACTTGCAACGTGGCGCGAAGAAAACGCGTAATTTTTTTTTTGTTCGCCCGCTGTAACAAAAACAAAAAGTATGAACAGAATTATCGATTTTGGAGAAGAGCATTCGCGAGTGTTTCCTTGTGAGTGTATTTGACGATGTTTCAGGAGAAAGTTTAGCCGAGTTACATCATAGTGGTGCACGGGTGGCCCGAGCGAGCGCCGCTAGTTCGCCGCTATTCTTCCTAGCCGCCGTTCTGGCTCGGTCGGGTCAGGTGCTCAGATGAAGGCTCAACGGGGAAGTTCCTCAAGTTCTACGAAAGCCTCAAGTCGACGATGGGCACCGTGACGATGACAAAGAGATAGTGTTCTATTAATGTCCGAACCGTTACTATCACTTGGACTGTTACATCGCACGGACTTTTGTATCATCGTGACACAAATGGACACAAGAATCGAAGAAAGAGTAGGAGAAAAGAAAGAGAATGCATGTGTGTGTGTGTGTGTGAGAGAGAGAGAGAGAGAGAGTGTGTGTGTGTGTGTATGTGTGTGTTACCATATGGCGTTGACATAAGAGATAGTAGGTGAAATAGTAAGCAGAACGGAGACGGTTGGCTGCGTTGTCTTGGAACGTTATTCTAAAAGCGATATAGTCTGCCCGGCACTCGAAAACGTACGCGCATTTATATCGCAAGAAAATATATATCTTTGTCAATTTTCAGAGCGGTTTTATTCAAATTATCGTTTACTTTTTCACATGCGAGAATAATAATAAAAAAAAAACCATGTAGAACTAAATTTGAGTTTTTAAAAAGTGAGTTTACTTAAACGCTCGAACGATTTTGTATAACGCGATTTTCGTGAGATGCGCGCGTACCGACTAAACAATTTAGTCGCTAAATTATCGCGAGTGAGAAAACTGTTGCCTCTCAGAGAGAGAAAGAGAGAGAGAGAGAGAGAGACACTTTGATACGTTTGTTCTTGACGCGCGCGCGCGAATTATACGATGTATTTATTATCTCGTCGAGTTATCGTAACGCGATCGCTCTCGCGACTAGACATGACCAAAGCTATAGTAGAATCATAAATCTATGTATCGACTAACCAATAACCGGTAAACAATAAAAATTCTGGGCGTGAACTGCGCTATTGGAGTGGCTGATATCGCGTATCACTGTGGCTGTGATAATCGAGACAAATTGCGCTGTTCGATTCGGCCTCCATCCATCACCATTCGTAACCCATTATATTTCAAAATTCTCCGCGTTCATCGAAGTATTTAGGTATACAGAGCGGCGGCGTGACAATTCACGCGCTGACTCGCAATTTTTTTAATTAACAATATCAAGTAGCGAGCTTTCATTATACATATATATAGATATATATCGTCATCGATGTTTGGTTTATACAATCATGTGATTGATATACGCCTCTCTCTCTTTATTTATGTATAGCCGAGAGTTTAGCCGAGTGTAAAATCTATTTGGTTACTGATTAATCGAAGGTTGTATATTGCATATTGATAAGGAGATATTGTCAAATATTTTGGGATTACTTCGATCGCTCTAATTAGCGATTAATTACAATATTAATATATCAACGTAAACACATAACACAAATACACGACTTAACACACACACACACACATACACACAGAGATGTGTATACATGTTATAAGCTGTTACTTAATGTTACATTAAGCTGTATAATAATTTTTAACGAAAAATACAAAAAAGAGAAAATGGAAAAGATAAGAAATAAATCAAGTGACTGTGAGTTCGAATGTGACTTCTTATTATTGTTGTTATTTATTCTTGATAGAAGATAGTGAGGTACGTACGTTTAACGCGCACAAGATTGTTTGTCGAACTACATTTACGCCCTTTTTTAACGTAACCGGTAAAATAATTTAACTTTTGCTTTTTTCCCCCCGAATGTGTGTACGTGTGCGTAAGTCTTTCATGCAGCCAACCAAATCTCCATATCACAACAGAAAGAAAGATAGTAAATGACTAGATGAGAAAAAGAATCACTCGCTGTAATACATAAATTTAAGCGAAATTTGAGTGACGATAATTTTTTCGTGAAGATAAAAAGCGGCATCACACGTAATATACGATATATGCATTTTATAAGAAACTTGTCTTGTTTTATTATTTCTAACGACACTGACTTTAGTTGGAAACAGCTATTGGACGCGTGTATTTTTTGCAGATTCGTTTTTACGTGTTTAGTCAACAGTAGTTCACTTTGAATGTCGCGCAGTTACATCGCGACACTTTAGAAACAGCTTTCAACGCGCAAAGCAACGCGCGTATATACGTGAAGTTTTTTTTTTTTTTTTTAAATTTTGCTTTTTGCATACACACCACTTCACTTCCTATATCAAAAACGATATGCACGCGTGTACGTAGTGCGCGAATCTATCATGTTTCCTTTTACATATCACGTTTCACGTGTCGTGTGTATTTGATTTGATTGAACTGTACAATTGTTGTTGTGTTTTTACGCGGTGACTTATTGAAATTGGCAAAACATTGAGTATGATTTGTGCAGGTATGCACGTAGCGCGAATGTAGAGTTTCTCGTATAAGAGCCGAATCGAGATTCCTCATATGCGTTTACCGATGAAACTATTTTATTTTTAATCGTTATTTTATTTTTAATCGTCTGTTTTTGAAACGAGACGCTTATCTTCCCCGCGCGAGGAAAAGACTCATTTGATTCGTGAACGTAAATAAAATAGTCACGTGAAAGTTAAATAATACAGAGGAATCCTCGCACTATTTTAGGATTTTCAAGGAAAAATCGTGAGTAAAAATAATTTCTAAAACACACACGTGTCCGTTTCTTGTCGTTATCATTATCGTGTCGATGATGTGTGAATTTTAAAACTTGATAGTGCTTTCGACAATTAAATCCGCGAGAGGACGGAAGAAAACATCAGACACACACAGCGCTCACGTTCTATAAAAGGTATGTATAACTCGGCACTTGTTTCATGTGTTCAGTTTTGACTAGCTCGTAACAAAGCGCTTGCGGTGTAACGTTTCGCACAAACGCGCAGCAGCTTTTACGCCCAGCTGCGGTTAAGGGACGAGCGCGACTGTAAAAAACAAAAATCCGACTATACGCGTTTTAATTCCAAATCTATTGTCGCATTTGTCTGTCCTCAACGAAACTTTTATATAACGTCCGAAAGTTATTAAAAACTCGGACCGACAAGTCGCATTTCCGGTCTGTTGTGCGGAATCTATTCCCGGAAACGACGGTTACTCTCCGTAAATTACCGTATCGCGCGTAATCTCAAAAAAAAAAAAAAAACAAACAAAAAACAAACAAAACCGTGTTCTCCGGCTTTCACCGGGGACAAGCTGAAGACAAGCGAAGTTTTATCGTCACCCTCGCGCAGCAAATGAAGTACGCTCTCGAGAATAGGGTGGGCGAATGCACGCAGGAAGTAGCTCAGGCGCATCGACAGATTGGACGTGGCTTCATCGATCTCTTCGTCGAGAAAACCTGCAGGAACCCCATTCATCCATGCGCAGTCCGCCGACACCCGTGAACGAGATTCTTCATCGTGGGAGGGGAAGGAGAGAATGTTCACAACTTCTCACGTTTTCGTTTCGACAACTCGAAACAACCGTGTCATTTGAACCCCTTCGTGAAATTCTACGCCACTCTCTTCTCACGGGGAAAAAACAGAAGATCCCATCACGTTTTTCAACCACAAAAACGAATTCGTTTAACATCCACTACCACGTACGATTCTAATTAATTCCGGGAACGACTTCTCGCGCGCGAAACGATCGCGCGTATATTTTAATAAAACTTAATAAAGGAGATAAGGCATTATAAGTAGGAAAAAAAAAACAAAGAATTATTACGATCATCCGTTGCGCTTTCAGACTTTTTTTTTATCGAATAAAGTACCTCTTT
This sequence comes from Pseudomyrmex dendroicus, assembly GCA_014825645.1. Lineage (NCBI taxonomy): Eukaryota > Metazoa > Arthropoda > Insecta > Hymenoptera > Formicidae > Pseudomyrmex > Pseudomyrmex dendroicus. The sequence continues at coordinate 21,133 of QVNZ01023789.1, read as the reverse complement.
ATATCCCCCGGCTGAGGTTTTGAAACGTAGAACATGGATAACATTTGTAACTTCTCGCGTTCGCTTCGGGGAACGGTTTCACCATCACCTACATGCTTCTGGATTTCTCAGCTGGCTTGTGTGCGCGGTCGGTCTAGCACGCCAGAGGAAAATACTCAATGCGCAATAGTGTCGTCGTCGCCACCGCCGCCGCCGCTCGCGTAACTTGATTCTCGTGTATTTTTCATGCGGCACGTGTCTAGCATCGCACAAACCGTCGCGCGAATAGTTTACAACGGCTTATACACATGGAAAATTCATACGTCGAAAAAAATTGTTGCAAATTTTTGTGGGATACAATTTTTCGGAATCTTCGAATATGTATTCTATGACATAATGTCGACCGTTTTTTTTTTTTTTTTTTTTTTTTTTTTTTGTTTTCAATGCAAAATCACGAGAGAGACGAAGGCGATTAAACCATTTTCCCGACAGTCATCAAAACTTTGCGCTCAAGCGAGAAGTGGGCGATTTGACATCATCCCACTCCCGATCTATAGGGCAGACGTCTATCTAACTAGTTTCGGGATGATCGCGTGCCTGTCTATTCTCCGGGTTTCTAATCAAGTTTCGCACATTACACGCTCGAGTTTAGCGCATCAGCACGCGCGAACTCGACGATCTTGTGAGAGTGTGTATCTCCTTTATACATCGTAGAACTAGCGTTTAGAAATTGTTGCAAATATATAATTACGCGTCGATATACGACGTGCGGACGTGTGTACGTCATAATAGAGTTACAATTATAGCGTATTATATTCTTAGATATTTTATATATGACCGTGCGAAATACTATCGGAACAAAGGGGGAAGTTTCCATTCTACGCGCTTGGAGCCGTTTAGCAATGGATGCGGGAAACATGCAACTTTACGAGGCGACGTTCGCGTCGGCGGCGGTGCGGAACAAAATTTATGGATCCCTCCGGTTCTTAAAGAATTGATGACAAAGAAGCATATTGCTCGCAAAATGCAATATCGAAGTTTTAAAGTCGAGACAGCGGCGTTACTTTCGCGTAGTACAAGGATAAAAAAAAAAAAAAAAAAATAACAAAAAAAGAAACGTAACACGTACAACTGGAAAAAGTTATCGTTAATGTATAGGCCGTTCAAACTCAAATGATGAATCACGATTCGCGTGTGATAAAAGAACGATTAAGAAGTTATAAAATTGTCGCGAAAGAAATAATCTCGAGTATAATCTTGTGTGTGTGTTTTTACCGCGAAACCATGTTTTCTATGCACGAGTAGTCTGTGTGAGAGAAACAAAATAGCAAAGCATGAAAAAGATGTCCTCACCAAGAACGCCGTTATTTCAGTCATGACGTGTGTGTGTGTGTGTGTATGTGTGTATAAGCGTGTAACGCACACCAGAGAGATAGAGAGAGAGAGAGAGGGTGGCTGACATTATATCGTAGAAAAGCCATTCTCGCGGGAGCTGGACGCAGCAAGATAGCGCGTCGGTGTCGGCGTTATAAATCGCCGCGATTTCATCCTGCTCGCGTTGTATATGTCCAAAATGGCATCTAAACGTGGTCGCGCGCACACCGATACCGTGCGTGTTGGCCACGTTTTCGGGGGTTTCTGCTCTCGACTGCTAGAGTGGAGAACTCGGAATTATTAAAGAGTGACGCGGTAAAGTGCGCGCCGATGTGACCCAATTAGGTTCGGCGCACGGGTTTTACAGGGCGCATCGCGGAAGGGAGAGATTTATAAGTGGAAATTTCGATCACGGTACGCGGGAGAGCGAAGATTGGACGAATATTCATTTAAAACCCCTTAAAATATCCAGCCGATATTCAGAACGATGAGATTCGCGCGAGCGAAACGCGTATATGAAATAGCGTCGTAATATGCGATTTCAAACGTTGATCATTACCTTCTATTACTTGAACTTAAATATCGGGATCACATATTATTATTAACGCACATTTTACAAGAGAGATATCTGCTTAAAATATTTAACAGAGAAATAGATGGAGAATTAAAAATTAAAATAATATCGATAATGTATTTTGCGGAGATGATTTGAGAAAAGTAATAAACATTGTTGACGTAATTCGTAAAAATACTTCGCTTGGCTTTATTCACGCTAGATCAACTCTATAAATAAGATCGTCTTAAGCAACGTCAGCTTGCGATACGTCTCTGTTACTCGCGGTCAGTGGTCTTTGATTAATGGCAACTGACATTCGGTAGATAAGTTTTGCAGATGATATCACACACTCGATGCGTATGGGAAAGGAGTCAATATCTCATCGCCCACCTACATATACGTACGAGTTGTGCAACACAGTTACATTTTACACACTTGTACACATGTATGATCTCTGATCAATAAAACATCTAAACATATCTAATAAATAAATTTAAGTTACACAAGTTATAAAATTGAAATATCGCATATCTGCGTACATGTGCATGAAAATAATCGCGAGTTTTGTTTTGTTATTATATTCAATATTTATTTTAATATTGCGTAATAGAGGTGTAAAGTATTTATTAAATTATTCATTTTAATACCGTAAAATAAAAATCATTGTCGGAATAAATTTTCCTGTGTATTTTTCATCGCAGTGCGATTTGGCGTGCACACGACCTATCAATCATACCGGAGAGATGGCGGAGAGATAGGGGTGCTGGTGTGCTCTGTCCATATGTGAAAATGTGTTTACGCGACACGCATGAAATGCAACATTTGCTTATGTTCATTTATCACGCATCGTCCGCAAATGATGAAATGCATGAAAAGTGTCTGTTATATGAAACGCATCTAAAACGTTTAATTTGAGAACTCGATTCGATTATTTTCCGTTTAAATTCGCACGTGATTTTTCTGTGAAAGAAAAAAAATAAATGACAAACTATATTATTGACAAATTGTTCCTATATATGTTTATATGTAAAAAAACGCTAAACGCTAAACGTTCACACATGAAAACGCATTAGTCAGCTTGTCACATACATTCGATGTAAAACGACGTTTTTTTTTTGAAGCGTTATTTACGCATACACTTGTTTCAATTTTTCGAATATACGTTCATTCTGTTGCCGCACTTTATCAATTGCGGTGTACATGGCGCGGTCCGCCGATGTGTGGCGCAACATTATTAATTCGTTTTCCAATTAAAGTGTCACGGTTGTTAAAAGAAACATATACACGAGTCAACGAAAGATGAGAAAGTGATCGCGGATATTTGCGGCAATATTTTGCTCTAGGGCGCAAGTTCGGCAGACAGCGACGATGTTTGTCCTACACACAAAATGTACACACAGGAACAGTACTAAAGGGAAAACGACGCGCAGAAATACAATAAAGGTCGAAACGTCTCGAGTAGAGAGAGAGAGAGAGAGAGAGAGATGCGATCGCGAGACCCTCCGCAAGTGGTTTCGAAATATATGATAATAGATTCAGATCGGCAGGGCGCGTGAGTACTCGCAAGAAAACAAGGGAACAGATAGCGGATAGAATAGTAATAAGAGACAATGAAAACAAAAAAAAAAGAAGAACCTCTCGAATGAGCGTGCCAATTTTAGCACATGAAAAGTACTCCTCTTAAATAACCGGGCGCGATTCGTTTATCAATTGTGAATAATACACAGTTCGAATAAAACAAATCGGCGTGAAATACGATATATCGCGCGAAATAATTTAATTTCCGTTTGCGGCGCGTATACCATACGTGGCGGATAGCGCGCACAATCCTTATCTAAGGTTAGCGAAATGTCCGATTAGCCCTTTTCCCACGATTGGACTCACTCGAAGAATTCCGCAACGGAACGCGCGCTCGATTCCGGAGTCAAGTTAGATTGAACCAGGGAATATCGGGGTCGGAAATCGTTTCGGGATCGCGGCAGACCCTCCGCGGATCGCAAAACTTCCTTCTGGTTTGTCAGTGGTATACCGCTAAACTGCGGCCGCTGCTCGGTTCGAGCACGTGAACCGGGTCAACTTCCATTTGAAATGCGCTGTAAAACTCAAGTAAGGTAAAAATATCTGGTGCAAAATGAGCAGTCACTCGCCAATAGATCTGATTACGCTTTCCAATCTCTTTGGATGGTAAACAAACCGCTTATTTTTAAAGCCAAGTGTTGTCTTAATTTAACGAATTAAAAATATTATATGTACGAATATTAATTATAAGATACATACATGTAAGTAAATAATTTTTTACACAAAAGCGAATAATTTTTTACACTTGCAAACTCTCTGCTATTAAGCCTTGTTTTCTTTTTTGCTATTTATTCAAATTCGAAAGTTGTGTCGCCACGTGACGTCCACGAAACCCGGAGAGATTCGAATTTACGTCCCGAACTTGTAAATCTCTTCTTGATAAATGGAATAAAATTTCTCAGTCTGTGTACTTTAAGTCACGCTGAATGTGGTGTAATTTATTCAGGCTAAATTTGCAGCAATTCCAACTGCGATAAAGGAAAGTTAAACCTCGCCGTTTTCCTCGAAGAAATTAGAAAGAAAAGCGGAACTTGGCGCAAAACTTGGGGGGTGACTTTACGAGAGAAGTTTTGTCTCTTCTCGCTTGCGCACACCGACCAAATAAAAATAAATGCTTAACGGGAGCGTCAAAGCGATAATTATAGCATTTGAACTATATAAATAAATCATAAGCGTAACGCTTTTATATTTTCGCTATATACGTCATTTCCCAGGTCGAGATGTACTCGAGTTGAAACGCAGATGTAACTAAACAGCAAACGGCACAGAAAGTGCTTTCGCACTTTTCCGTAAAGAAAGATTCACTCACGATTTTGTTTTCACGGATATAACTTCTTCTCCGGCAACCGCTAATAAGTTGGAGAATTTAATTCAAAGCATTTATTGAAGCTACCGCTCCATTCAAATCAAACCTTCTTCGTAAAAGATACAAATACAGCGACATTTTGCAGTGAAATTTCTTCCCATTAGTGCAGCGAGATACTATAAATACGTATTTATAGTATTTATTTATATTTACGGTGTTATAGAAGAGAAATCTAAATTTGGATTGTCAATATACAAAGAAAAATGTCTATTTTAACACAGGTTTGTAAGCGCGCGCGCGCACAAAGTTATTTGTTTTTATTATTTACACTCAGACAGCTACTAATGAGGGATATCTATGCACATTTCGCGTGTGTATATATAGATATACGTGTCGCGCGCTCGTCTACGCGAAAAGAGCGGGGGCGCGTCCCAAGAGGCGCATTTACGAGCTGGATAACATTTTACACGGAGCCGAACGCTGAACGTCGAAGCGATACTTTATCGGAAAATCCGTTACGTAAAATAAAAGCACTCCGAGGCTTTGCGTAGCCGTCGCTTCCTATAGTGAGAGATCGAAATACGAGACGGGCGACGCAGCTCGGCAAGAGTAACGCTTCCGTATAAATGGCTCGCCACGTCGTACCGCGACGCTCCAATTCGCTACCTACTAGGAAGAGATACTGGGAAGGAAAAGGTATAACGCAACCAAAAAGAGATTTCGCAACATTGAAAGTGCAAAAAGATCGAAACACACACACACACACATACATACATATCTATATACGTATATACCTGTATATACATGTATATGTATGTATGTATACACGTATATAATATTAAAAAGAGAAGTGAGAAGAACCAAAATGCATCAACGCACATGTGACAAATTTTTTAATTTCACTGAGACTCTGAGAGAACTTTTCAGTAATTAATTAAAAATTGTTATTGCGAGGAATTATACCTCGGTTCGAACCTTTGGGAATTATCTGCTCTCTCTCATGAGGCAAAATATATTTTAATTCAGCTGAGAGGCATGTGATAAAATATATTATATTTTCTCATAAGAGCACACAGAAATTGCTATGAACAATTTTTTTTAAGACATCAAATAAAACTTTCTAAGAATCAACGAAATAACATTCGGCTCTTTTCTCGATCTTTTTTTTTCATATTTTTGCTTGAAAACATCGTATTTTTTCTACTACGTGTATGTAATATCCATATAAATGTTTTTTAACACTATGTGTACGACTGTGCCGGTTTACGTGAATTTTGCGAACTTAGAAGACCGAACCGCGACGTGAATGAAAGCCGCAGAGAATCACAGACGATGGCAAGGTAAGGGAGCTTTGCGGAAATCCTGATTTATCGCTCCTTCTCGATCACTATCGGTATCCTTGAGGGAGGCAGACGCTGCATAATGACGTCAACGAATAATAACGTTGCGGGATTCGGCTCACGCTTCTCAAGTTTTATGTATCGCGGATGGAAAAGGCGAAAAGCTTCGAGACGAAAATTCAAAAGTCAAGGCTATGATGGTTTTAAATTCACGCGCTACGAAACAAACGCACTGTGCAGAACATTTTGTTATTTACACTTCGCAATATAATTACAGGCTATGTATTTATTACCATCTTTCACAATTTTGTTTTGTGACTGAACTTTTGAATTTTATAGACATAACGCGAATTATATTGTCTTTTTAATTTTCAAGTTTCCCAAGCTCTTGTATTATTTATGAGAGAATAATATGTTTTTTTTTTTTTCAATTACTTATTTTGACACAGACACTCGTGTCTTCGTATATAAAAGTGATATTTTACTACTTGAACTACTTACAGCGCTGCTGCATTATAAATTAGATCATCACAAATATGTTTAAAAAATTTCATGATGCAAATTATTATGATGTACAAAACTTCTTATGTGACATACAAAAAGAGGAACAGACTTGCATAGAATGATATCAAGGACATAAGATGGCACCAGAATACGGATTTGAAATAAACTAGTCGATAAGATCTCACATGACGGCGGTACGACAACTCGCGACTTTATCTATATGTTTTATCAGATTGAAAAAACATTGATTTCTTTATCTACCTCCTGGAGAAACGATACACACACACACACACACACACATATATATATTTATGTTCTTTTGAATTTTAGAGTAATGAATAGTTTTGGTTGATAATCTTTGATCACCACATATAAGTTATATAACGTTTTTGTATTTTACTAAATTTTTTTTTATATATGTGTATAAGTCAATTATAATAATTAAAATTATACACATACATAGTCTCTCTCTCTCTTTTTTTCTTCTTTTCTTTTTCTCTTATTCTTTCTCTTTTTTCTCTCATTTTCTCTCGCTCTCTCTCTCTCTCTCTCTCTCTCTCTGACATATTTACATATTTACAGCACAAAAATTTAATACAAAACACTGAAATCAATAAATAAATACATGTCTATATAATAATACGTAATGTAAAAAAGATAAGGTCGACAATATTTCATACCGACTGACATAATAAACCGCTCAATAAAATGTATTCAGCCAGAGAAACGATCAAGGCAACAAAGATGACGCGGTCAAGCGAGTAAGAGAGCATCGCACTAATTTTCTATCGAGATCAGTCGAGTTTATGCGGCGTAAATGAGTAGTCGCTCTATTGCGTGCGTAAAGTTAACGCGGTTTCTTACAATATCAAAAGCATAGTGTTTTATTATACTTATTTACTTTTACAAGAGAAATATAACTAATTTTTTTACTTCAAGTTCGTTTATAGATATTAAAAGTTGTTTGTCATGTTATGTAAATTATACAAAAAGAACATTATTGAAAAGTGTTTTTTTTTAGTAATTTAAAGCACAGTGATATTTTTTACTATTTTACTAACTTTTTTTTACTAATTAGCGATACACAAAAAAATGTCGACCGACTGCCTTTTAATGCTTCTCCGAAAAGTTTAACAAGCGTAAACAATGTAACAGTGCCAACAATGCTTCATCACAGTCAACGTGTTGTATGATATATATAATTATTTACACATGCAATTATCGAAGAATTATAATGTGTTTATATATCACTGAAAACATATTAACATAAAAAACGTTATAAACTCACTAATGTGTGTCGTGAAGTTTGCTTGGTTTTAAAATTCTCGCGAATCAATCATAAGAGATCACAAGAATATTCGAGGTCATTTTTTTTCGTTAAAAAACCAGTTCACGTTGTCTAGAAAAACTTGTATACGATGTAAGACGGCTCTAATTAGTTTCAATCGTCTGTTTGTTCAGGAACAAAATTATTTTTACACTATAAATAACAAGAAAGAAACTTATAATATTTCTTTTTTACAATGAAAAAAAATACTGTAATTCTGATCATTCTTAAATTTGAGAAAAAAATTTTTAATTTATAAGATGTACGGTCAAGGAGTTTGACATCGAAAGTTCTTTATATAATCGTCATATAACAGTCATTTACGTCACGTACAAATAGTGAAATTGTGTCAGACAAAAAGAATTGGTTTTTAGACATCTTAGCGGTATTTTGATATTTGATCGATTTCCCATAAATTAGACTACAAGAAATAGCTCTCAGTGCATGACAAAATAAAGAACTTGATTTATAAATCTTTTTTCCGTCGCGAATGTAAACTGATCGCACGAGACTTCGAAAAACGAATTCTGTGAGTTTGAAAACGAAGCCCGAGAACACGGTTGGAGTTGTAAAACATTCTCGACGAGAGTCGTATATACTCCATAAAATCACAGAGAAGAAGAACCTGAGATCATCCTTTCGTGCTAGAGCACACGTCTCATTACTATATTTAAGGACTGTGCCGTACCGAAAGAGAACGGGAATGCGCGTGTTCGGCCGTCGACATTATATCTTCAATGAACCGGAAGTGTCGTTCAAGAAAGAAAGGTTCGGCCGATGCCGATGACGAGAACGACGGAGCCGATGATGATCAGCAACAGCACCTCGTCGAACACCACCAGTCTCTCCATCGTTTTCCCGACTTTCTGTGAGAATTTTACCGATTTTATCGGTCACGATGTGCTGGCTGAACAATCGACCGAGTACCTGCTATCGGAGAACGTGACATGTCTGGAACACGCCCCCAAACTGACCAGGGCGGTGTATCTCAAGGTCATTGTGTTAGCGGTTATGTCGTTCCTAAGCCTACTCTGCAATCTGGCGACGATATATTCCATCATAAAAAATCGTCGAAGGCAGCGAAACTACTCGACGATGTACTCGTTGATTCTTCATCTGTCAGTGGCCGATACATTAGTCACCATTTTCTGCATGGTTGGCGAGGCGATCTGGAGCTATAACGTCGCGTGGTTATGGGGCAACGCCGCGTGCAAGATCTTCAAGTTCCTGCAGATGTTCAGTCTGTACTTGAGCACTTTTGTGCTTGTGTTAATCGGTGTCGATCGATTTATCGCGATTCGATATCCTATGAAGGGTCTCAACACATCCCAAAACTACTCGCGAGTTGTCTTTTTCATTTGGGCGCTGTCTTTCGTTCTTGCCACTCCTCAGGTAAGATGTTATATGTATGTATACATGTATGTATACATATATATATATATATATATATATATATTTTCTATCATATCCACACATTTTTTCTCTTGTATATTTTGCATTTAATACGATATCTACACCATGCAATTATCATATTCAAAATACATAAATTTTTCTCAAAAGATTAATAGATATTATATTTGTGTGCGCCTTCAGTTTTAATACCTCACATCGTACGCACAAATTAAAGAAAAATAGAATTTTTTATATACTTTTTTATATATACTTTTAATCTGACTGAATCACATCGTTACTGGAATATTAAAAACACATTACGAGGGCTCTTAAAAAGAACGTAATCAATCATTAAACTGTTACATGTTGATTTTTCTTGATCGCCAACTTTTTGCTTGACGATGATGATTTAGAAAAGAAAATTACATTTCCGCCTTGCAGACATGTATGATTTGCTTGAATATCAAATGCCAATTATACGTATAAAAAATAAACGCCGATGGTTATCGAGACAATTTCATCAGATAGAAAAAAAAATGCATTTTGATGAATAAGTTTGCGTGTATGTAAGAATAATTATAGTATTTTTTGCTGATTAGAAAATCTTTGAAAATTATCATTCATTTCCAATATAAATCTATTATCATGTATGATTTTTTAGTTGGCAGTCAAGGATAAAAAAGTGCGCACTTGAATTGGTTTTTTAACTTAAATCTTGGAAAATAAGTTTACTTTGTTAGAATATTAGATCACGAAAATTGGATAATTGCCAAGAGCAAATAAAATAAACTTGATGCAGTAAATAAAGTTCTACTTCTTATTTTTTTGCGGCTCGCTGTAATTCATTGTTACAAAAAAAAAGTAGATTAGGTGTAAAGTTTTTACTGTGTCATTTTTAATAAAAGCTTATTTTGATAAAGAATAATAGAATTTTTAGATTTGACATTTTTTTGACATTTATGCGTAGAACGTATACACGCAAAATTCTGTCCGTTAAATTTTATGTTCTTTTAATGATACTGTAATATAAATCCACACAAGTCATCATCCACCACGCAATATGCACCCATAAGAAGTCGACGATATTCCTTTGCTACATTGCATAAGAACTGGTCGAATCGATACTTCGCATTACCTACATTACTTTCAATTGCATTGTAATTGTCTTTTGCTTCTCTCTTTCTCTATATGTATCAATAAAGAAAACATATTAGCTTACGACGGTTTTATCCTTTTTTTTTCTCTCTGTCACATTTATTACTGTGTTATAATGTATATTCATCAATGCCACTTGTCAATGCCGAGTTATATTACAGTCAATTATTATAATAGACATTGTTTTCCTCAGTTGGAAACTAAGCGTTGATTCTTTTTTTAGAAAAATTTTTTAATATTTATGTTAATCTTTGCATTGAAACCTGCAAGGCGCGCTATATAAAGTGCTGCGTAAGCTTTGTTAGAAATTATCTAAAACCAACACGAAATAAAAAAAATGTTATAAATCATTAAACACAGTAGTATTGCATCGTAGTGAGATAAACAAAAAAATGACATAAAATAAATTCAAAAAAAATAATTCAGTAACAGTAGTCTGATCTCTTGTTGTTAGTCAAAAACCAGAAAACTAGATTGTGAATAAATAACTATTACGCCACACTGACTTGTGCTTTATGTTTCCGGGAAAAAGAATGCGGACATCGCATAATATAGTGTAAGGAAATAATATATATGTACAAAATAACTAAAAAAAAGTAAGTGTAATAAGATCTTTAAAACATTTAATTTTCAATAAATTTGTTTTTTGTTTTATTATTGATGTATATGCTATGGCATATTGTAATAAAACTATTTATCATGGATGTATAAAATCGCAACAAAAGTGTGAATTTAGAAATTTCACTTTTTTCAAGATTTCCGCTATCCTCGTTGCAGTTAAATTGAGAGATTTTATTGATTCAGTACGCTACTTGTTCGAAAAGAATAGAGATCGCGAACCATCACCGAGTCAGAGAATAATGCTGTCGTCATGACATAAGATAGAGATTGCAGTGTGGCAAAGATTAATAGTAAACATGTATCCCGATGTGCCAAGATACGAAACATGGCTCACTTAATCAATGCATCTCTTTCTCGTTCTGTGAAATTCTTTTCACGGTAGCGGCAATCTTCGCTCTATGTCACCGTAGTGTATCGATTTTACTGGAGGAAATACGACGAATTTGAAACTCGATTCGCTCAAACATGCAATCACGCTTGTCGATCAAAAAGTCAGATTAATGAACGAACGCTGGTAAACGGCATTTTACAAATAACCGTCGAAAGTGACAAATATTAGCTCTGTGTTTGTTTTAACGTTCTTTCTATTTATAACACGTGTGCAGATACTACATACATGTGTACGTAACTCGGAATAAACGCATTCGATATAACATTTGATATTTATCGTCTATGTAAAGTAAATTTTTCATCAGGTTTTTATTTTGCCCTTTATGTTTTAATTTAATTTATAATATACTGCGTTCCAGTAAACAACATGTAAATTTTTCTAAATTTTGCATTCTGCAGTTCTTTTTTCCGAACACTGACCGATGCATTTTACATTTTAACAGGCCGCTGTGTTTCATGTCGCGCAAGGACCATTCATCGAGATATTTACACAATGCGTGACCCACGGTACCTACACAGAGGCTTGGCAAGAACAACTTTACGCCAGTTTCAGCTTGTTCTTCATGTTCATCTTGCCATTAGTGATTTTAATCGTCACATACGTATCTACGGTGATTACTATTTCCCGTAAGTACTTCATGCGCGTTTAATTTTTTCTTTCTCTCGCTTTTTACAAGTCAAATTGATTAAATATTATTTTTCAGAAAGCAAGAAAAAGTTTAAAACAAAACCAGGAAGTGATAGCGCGTATGTCGGAAATGTCAGTGACAGAAATAGGAGAAGACTGATGAACCGAGCGAAAGCGAGATCATTGCGTATTAGCGTTGTCATCGTAGCGGCGTTTCTGATTTGGTGGACGCCTTATTACACGATGATGATAATTTTCTTGTTTCTTAATCCCGATGAGCACGTAAGTGTTTTATTTTAATCGAAAGCAATTATGTAATAAAAGCACGTGAGTTTATAAGTGATTACTACTACATTTAAAAGTCAAACGTTAACAACCGCATATACAATAACTTCCAGCTCAGTGAGGAGTTGCAGAGCGGAATATTTTTCTTCGGTATGAGCAACAGTTTAGTAAATCCTTTGATATATGGCGCGTTTCATCTTTGGCCCCAGAAACAACGACAAGGTTCTTATCAAAGGTGAATAAAATTTATGAAGCTTTTCACTGTGTGTCGTATCTAGGTCTTATGATTAAGTCCAAAATTTGTTACTGTATAAATTCAAACATACTTAAGTAAATGCGAGAACTTCAAAATTATTTAACAAAATTTAGAAAATTTTATATGTTGTGCTTGTTTATAGGTCTGACGGTGTCAGAATGCATCAGCAAGCTATAAAAAAGCAACGCGAAATACAAACGCCACTTCTGTCCCATCAAAATAGTAACAACAAAGTGACCATCCACAGTAGTATCAGATCTAATGATTCATTGAATTGAATTATATGTTTACATAAATGCAATATATACATATATTACAACAAAGAGTGATCACACAGCCAGTAAATGTGAAGAAACTATTTTTCATATTACAATTTTATAAGTTATAAATTTTTATAAATAAAAACTGTTTTTTTTTTTTTGCAAAGTTTCGTTATTACACACGTTATACACAATAGAAATAAATATATATCTATGTAGGAAAAACAAGTACTCTCTCATACATGCAATATGTACAATATACCCATGTATAATATATCTGTTCTGATGCGGCAAGAGTCATACAGAGGCTTCTACCGAAAAACAGGGAAATTACTAGAGAAAATTACCAGAGAAAACTACGGGTTTCTCGAGAATAAAATAGAGTGATCATCGATCACACGGTTTAGCTTTTACAGCTGATTATATAACTATATGGATTGCCAGATATTCTCACTTTTTCTATCTTCATAAAATACTTTTGTCTTTATTTGTGTTAATTTTTAAAATGTGTGTTCTGACAATCTAACGCTAATTAACGACAGAAATTTATGACTTATAATTTCATGAATATAAGCGATGCATATTTTATCATATTTTTTAAAACTATTTATTTATATATAATATCTTTTTCACACAGTACGTGTTATATGTTAATATATAGTTTTTATTTAATAAAAATTACACACACTGTGTGTGCTATCTATAGCATCAGACAGAAGTCTGAGAGCTGCCATCTCATTCTAGTTCTCATTCGTTTCTTACGACGCTCTCAGCTGCTGATTGCAGCCACAAAAGTGGATGTAGAAACTACAGAGCGATATCCACTTTCAAGCAGACGGTACAAATGTAACCCGGTTTGAGTTCGTGCTACATTTACTTTACTTTAGTGATAAGTAGTCATAAATCGATACGAATCTGCTCACACAATTACAAACTGCGTGAAAAAACAGTTTAAACACACTTTTTGTTCAACGTTAAATCTCGAAGCTTGGCATATTTTCAGACAATCAGAGGTCTGATTCTGTACGCGTCAATTCTATACGCGCGTGTAATAGTTCACACAGTTCATTGTAATATATCATTGTAACATATCTAAGTAATTATAATAATCTGTTTAACAGTTTATTAATTTGCAACGAAAAACGATCTTGAATTTGTTTGAAAAAGGAAGATTATCCTGCGCGACAAATTGAATGATTGTCTTTTTTTGCGCCATTAAAAATCAGTGCGATTGATATGCGGACACTACGCATGCAACATAAATATTGTTTCTTTCAGCTATATTGTAAGTATGCATATCTTTATATAAATTACATGTATAAATTCTAATTAGATTTAACATTAATAAAACTACTACTAGAATTCAATAATTTAACTTAATGTGATGTAAAATAAAAAGTATAATATATATATTATATATAAAAAAAGTTGTAGCTAAAAGAAACAAGTTGTAAGTTTCTATGACTCATATTTGAGCGGTCCCTTCGTCGTCCATCGATGTGTCTTCTTCTGCAGTGGTTCCTCTCGAAAGTGGTCCAGTGTAGTCTATGCGTCCCGCGTAGTCCACGTAGCACTTATTTTCACTCACGACGCGGAAGACGCGATATTATACACATACACACGCGCGCGCGATATAAAAATTTTATTAAAATTCCGAAGTCAAAACTTTTCTAAACACTTCAGTAGCACTACCGATTTAAAACTCAAATAAGATATAATTTTTGCAACTCTCTAAGAAATTTAATACGAACATGTAAACATGAGTACGAGAAATTCTCTAAATTGACGCGATAGAAGAACTTGAAAAATAAAATTCGAATGAAAAACCACTGTATAATTACAATTTGAATAAAATATATTCTATTTATAACGGAACGATATTTCGGTTTATTTCAACGATATTTACGTGATCGATATTTACGTAATATTATTACGCGCACTTTGATCCTGTGTATTACTGCAAAGATTTTCTCGCAGTTCAATGTTACGAGAATTATTGCACTTTATATTAAAACAAAATATAATAACTATACTATTTCGAATCGTATAAATAAACATAATAAAAACAATTGTGACTTTACAAGAAGCGTGCAACTTCAAAATATCGCACAAATGAATTTAAAAAAATCTTATACGACTTAATAATCGCGAACATATACGTATATAAAAAAATTCGGACTTACTCGCGTAGTCAATAAAAGATATCGAAAAACAGCAGATTTCAACTAAGTAAAAACAAACGATTTATTTTTAACGATATTTCTCGCAAGTTTATAAAATGTAATTACTTTTCCGCGATGTATAGACATAATAAATTAAAACCGTGGAACCGTGAAAAAAAATAACTGTAAAAAAATAGTAAAATAAACAAGGTGATTTAATATTTTACGTGAAATAATCGCGATTATAATTTATCTGAGGCTTTGCATTTTGTGGCACAGTTCAAGCGTCGATTTTGATTTTTTGACGCAACCAGAGCGAACAAAAATTCCGCTTTAGTGAAGATTGAAACATAAAGCACAAACAATTTACAAAACTAACAAATATATAATATATATAATACCTTATTATATAAAATCACATATTATACTGATATATAACTGTGAAATTTTTTATAAACAACGATAGCATGTCATTGTTTTGTTTCTTTCTTTCGACTTTTTCTACGGATTTATGAGTATACTCATATCTTAGTGTTATAAAAACACACGTTTATTTTAATGTGAATCTTAAATCGCATAAGTGCATGTATACCAGTAGGAAATATATTTAAAGTATGTCTCGATTATTACGTACTCGATGTTTCAAACCTTATAAAAACAAAGATCTATACGCGATTCGCACTGATTTTAACCCTTCACCAACAACTCTAAAGTATACTCACCACACGCTGATCATATTCTGCTACGCACCACCCTGTAACAAAAATAATATTTTCTCCTTATTGTTAGATGTAAGATAAGTTTTAACTTTAATTTAAATATCAAAATATATATGAGCTTTAATAAATAAGTAAGAAAATTTTAAAATTTTCTATAAGAAAATATATTTGACAATTATCATATATAAAATCATCATGCATATATAAAATGACTATGAAACTAACACATACCTTTGTGTCATCACTCTATTGGCGTAACCAGCTCTTCCGCAAACTACACCTCTCTTCTACGTGAACAATTCATCCTAAACAAAAGAAAATTAATAGAATTAACTTTGAGAGAAAAATTATTAAATCTTTGAATAAATTAAAAAGAATTTAACAAATTTAAGAGTTAAAAAACCAGAAATGTATTGTATACTGTTTTGTAAATACAACACTGACCTTTAGACTGTCTTGAGATTGCCCGAACCGGCTCCTCCGGTGCCGCAAACTTCTTTCCGATGCATAAATAATCCGTCAGCATCTAAAACAAAGAATGACAAGAGAAAATTAATAAAGACAATTATTAGAAAGAAAGAGATCATTAACTTTTTGAACAAGTTATAAAAGTTTAAGTTTTAAAACAGAAATGTGTATTTTATTTTTCATTTTTGTACTTGTAAATAACACAGTACTGACCTTTGTACTATAAGATAGTCCGAACTGGCTTCTCTGATGCTGTAAGCCTCTTTTTGGTCCATGTAAAATAATGATGCTGCTAGCTAAAGTCTTGTTTTCTTGACAATCACACATATATGTTGTGTGAGATGTTGCAGATCTTTATCCCTTTTCTTGTTTTCTTTTCTCATTTTCACAGATCGGCCAGTTTATTTCTCAAATATATCAAATCGACATTCGCTATTCATACACCTGTAGAAGCGCGAAATATATAGTAATTTTATAATATTTGATAAAAAAGCAACATATTACAAGAAGATCTGTGTACTTACTTGATTACATTTCACATACTGTCATATTGCTCGGCAGTCAGAGATTTCGCAGCTCACTAAAAGTTTTACTCTTTTACAGTCGCAATCGTACAGCTGCAACACACGAAATTTAGTTTGCGCTTTGTGGAAGCGCGAAACAATTGTCTGTAAAGCTCGCCGATTACCGGCATCGGCAAGTGCGCGATGCTAATTACGTATCGGTGAGAACATCCGATACTTGACGATATCGCGTGTTTGCGCGCGAGACGATAATAATTCGACGTAATTCGAAACAAGTTCTTCTCGCGTCGCGCGTCAACCATTTTGTTTTCCGCTCGCGTAGAAGCGCGAAACAATTTCGCCGTATATTCGCCGATTACGATTACCAGCGAATGTGCGCGATTTAACTACATATTACCGCGATCTAACTACGTATTACCGCGAACGTCCGACACTTTACGGCACACATATACGACTGATATTCGCGCGCGAGATGATAATAATCGCGAAAAACACGGAAACAAGTCGAACGTGAAGTGCGCTTCGCGTCGCGCGCCCGCCATAACTGTCCGCTGATCCGAGTGTACATATATCGATACGCGCGGTACTTCGATAATCGAAATATCGAATCGACTCACGCGACATAGCGCATGTAGCACGGAACAGAACCAAATCGAAGATGATATTTTTATCTACTGATTTGGTTTGTAATGTTCGTATATGTAGTTGATATGCGCAAAATATAGATATCGCGACGTTTTAGGGCGGGAACGCGTTTATAAATGCAGCGGTCGAGGAAGTAAGAAAGTATATATCTACAACAAGATGGTCGCTCTCTGACTATTCTCTGACAACACTGAACAGAACTCCAAATTAATATCGTAAGCATAGCATTTTTATTCACTGGATTAGTTCATGTAACAACTCATGTGCAAAATGAACCAGATAAAATATGATAGACATCATGGCGCTTGAGAACATGTAAAATGCTATGCTTAAGTCCGTATTACATATTACGTTGTTTGACGTTTAAAAAGTGACCAATTAGAGCGAAACAGCTTGCCGGCCAGGTCGCTTTGATTGGTTTATTCCGCTAAAACCAACCAATCGATCATCAATCTCGCTCTGTGATGGCAGCGCCGAATTCGAAAGGCGATGCGCATGCTCGGGAAGTTGGAAAAACAAGCAAGCGTTTGGCATGACTGTCGCAGCCGCGTGGTGAGGGGTGAAGAGAGGAAAGAAGAGACGAAAGGGAGTGGAGTGCGCGGTTGTCCGGGCGGCCATTGTGAGTACTTTACGAAATCGCGATCGTGATCCCGAGTGTCGTGCGGCATTCAACCAAGAAATTTTGAAGGCGCAATCTTCTGTGGAATAAAGTGCTCCGTGTAAAGCCCGGGACGCGCACGAGACTCCAGCCCGATGGCTGAGACCGACAAGTTGAACATCGACAACATCATAGCTCGGCTCTTGGAAGGTAAAACTGGTCGATCGCTGTACTCAGCAAAGAAGAAAAGGGGTAGAGGGGATGGCGACGCAACGCGGCGAACGTCTCTCGCCCGTTCTTGTGCATTCGTCATCACGCGCATTTCTCCTCGTTTGCGATCCTCCTAGTGTCGTTCGCTGTGTCGCAGCGGCGCGCCCGTTTTTTCTCTTCGGTCTCTTTTGTTCTCAAGGACACCGTAAAACACCGTCCTGACCACTATCTTGCTCCCGTTACGCAATGTCCCCGAAACCGACAACCACGTCTCGATAAGCTCTTGTTGTCTCCAAGCAAATGGTTAATTTGTTTTTTATGTAATATATCGCAATTATATTGATAACTCCACACAATGGTTCTAGCTATGTGCAATAATACTCGATTGTTACATCTAATTGAACTTTTTTTAAAGCTTTCCTGCTTTTAAGTACAAAAAAAAACCTTCAAAAGATCTTGTATTATTTGCAAGCAATTGTTTATCTTAAGTGCGCTTCAATTGGTCTCTCAGTATTTTATCTTCAATAAAAGACTAAAAGATCATGCAAGTATCAAGTTGATAAAACAAGTATATAATGTCTTTTTATTATTTTATCAACTTTAAGCTCAATAACAAGATGATCACATTAAAATATTATATAAGAGAAATAGAGTTTGTTACACTATCTTTTGTATTTTTTATGTTGATAACATTATCATTCTAAGAGTGTGTTTTATTTGATATCTCTAGTTCGAGGAGCCAGACCAGGCAAGAATGTTCAGTTGACAGAAGTGGAGATTAGAGGATTGTGTCTCAAGTCACGTGAAATTTTTCTGTCACAACCTATTCTTTTAGAACTTGAAGCACCTTTGAAAATATGTGGTGAGTAAATAGATGCTTTCTTTCTCTTGAAAAATTTATGAAGAGTTATTTATACAAGTAATTTCTAAGAGAGATATCTATAATAACATGGGCACTATTTATTAATAGTTACAAATTCTTTTTGCAAGGTGATATACATGGGCAATACTACGATTTGTTGCGATTATTCGAATACGGTGGGTTTCCTCCTGAGAGCAATTATCTTTTCCTGGGAGATTATGTAGATAGAGGGAAACAATCGTTAGAGACTATTTGTCTTCTTCTTGCCTATAAGATCAAGTATCCTGAAAATTTTTTCTTGTTAAGAGGAAACCATGAATGTGCGTCCATTAATAGGATATATGGATTTTATGACGAATGTGAGTATGAGAATTTATCAAAGTTAGATACCACTTTTTTTTTTTTCAAGATAATGAGAATGCGTCAACAGCTTTTGCAATAATAATAACATTTAAAGAGAACATTGTTTATTTAAATCAATTTCAGAGAGTTTGCGAATAATAAAATTTGTTTTTATTGAGATGGTTTTACATTGTTTCTTTAAAAAAATATGCACGTGCGTGCGAGCGTGCATAACATGTTATCTCTACAATTAAAATTTATATCCTAGGTAAACGTCGTTACAATATTAAATTGTGGAAAACATTTACCGATTGCTTCAATTGTCTACCTGTTGCTGCGATAGTAGATGAAAAGATATTTTGTTGTCATGGAGGTTTGAGTCCGGATCTGCAGAGCATGGAACAGATCAGACGCATCATGCGACCAACGGATGTACCTGATCAAGGACTGCTCTGTGATTTATTGTGGTCAGATCCTGATAAAGACACAATGGGTTGGGGTGAAAATGATCGTGGTGTATCGTTTACATTTGGTGCAGAAGTGGTTGCCAAGTTTTTACACAAACATGACTTCGATCTTATATGTCGCGCACACCAGGTAATACTACATTAATGATACATTTAGTACATAACCTATGTTTCTGCATTTTTGTGCAATTCTAATGCATTACAAAATCGAATTGTTGTTTAGGTGGTAGAAGACGGTTACGAATTCTTTGCTAAACGGCAGTTGGTGACGTTATTCTCGGCCCCGAATTATTGCGGCGAGTTTGACAACGCAGGTGCCATGATGTCGGTAGACGAGACTCTCATGTGCAGTTTCCAAATTTTGAAACCGGCCGATAAGAGAAAATTCACATATGGCGGTCTAAATGCGGGGCGACCGGTGACGCCACCGCGAGGTGCAAACAACAAAAACAAAAAGAAGTAAACTCTTTAGACTTGTCTTTTTAAATGCGATGCTTAGGATTTACAACTGCTATTCTTGATCCACCGTCACATCCACAAGATCTTAAGTAAGAGAGGGAGAGACAGCGAGAGAGAAAGAAATATTTATAATAATAATAATTACTATTATTATTATTTTATTACTTTTTTTGATTGACTATAAAACCTGCAGAAATAGTTACAAAGAGTCAAGAAAAAATACGTCTACTAGAAAATCCGGAGGAGCGTTGCTTTTCATAAAAGTTTGTCGGAAGTAGTAAATGATAGCGTATGTTTATAGCTAAATATATTACATGTAAAACAAAAATAGATAGTGATGAAAACCAATCTACTGATAATATTAGGGTGGATCATACGGACGCCGCGATATTCTTTCAAAACCAGTTGCGCAAAGTAAGGAGTAAAACAGCAACCACTTGTATAATTCACTTTTTGTATCTGCTAATTATAATATCTGTGTCTTTTAGTCCTGTCATTTGTTCACCAATATCGATAATATCTAATCAGAGAAAGACGAGAAAAAGGCAATATATTGATAATATCGTAAGAGCAATATTGATAATCTCTTGCCAAGAAGAAAAACAAGATCTCTTTTCGATCAGTTTATACATTGATATTGTGACGATGTATGTAGGACATTTGTCATATATCTGCTTTCGCTTTATTTTTTTTTTTTTTTTTTTTTTTTTTTTTTTTTTTTTTTTT